>JAAVUA010000162.1:0-190597 GCA_014898875.1 Fusarium miscanthi
CTCCCCACCTCCTTTCGCTTCCTGGCTTCACCTGAGGCTCCATCTATTCACTCCCCACTTACAGGTCGGGTACAGCCTCTGCCTGTGTCTATATCCATCAGCCTTCCCCCCGAAATCCCCTTCCCCGGTTCTCCCTTCTCTTCCTCTTGATACTTCATATTTCCCCATCACGAGATTCATCCCGTCACAGCTATTAGCGGTTTTTGCTTTTTCGTTCACGAGCTGGACCTCATCAAACTATTTTGCTTGACGCAATCAAACCATCTCACACAAATCTCCCATCCCTTCAAAGAGTGACACCTACTTTAGTGACCAAGGCGCCATCTCATTCCAGTCAGGAACCACCATCAACAAAGCACCAACAACAACAAAACAATAACCTATAACTCTTGACAATCCACTCAAAAGTGAATTTGCAACAAATTCTTTTGGCAAAACAAACCAAATCACATCAAATCTTGTCACCATGGCTCACACAACCGAAACCTACTACTACTACGTCCCCAATCTGCAGGCCCTCGACCCTACAGCTCGCGAAGTCGACCCTTCAGCTTACGCCTGGGTGCAGCCCACAATTATCGAGGATGAGGATCTCACTTTTGGCGGGAAGGCTTTGAGTACCTGGTACGAGGAGGATCGTCGTCGCCACAGCAGTGGTAGCGATGAGGAGGAGCGACGCGGTCGTGAGCGTGTGCGAAGAAACTACTCGCGCTCCGGCAAGTCGCACAAGAAGTAAACATATTACTCTCCTCCTCTAGAAGCAAGGAAGTGAATGCGGCTCTCGACATTATGATACCCCTTTAGACAACCGACACCTGAACTTTACTCACCGCCGCAACAAATCTTGCTCTCATCGCCATCACTCCTCGATATATTTCACCATCACAACAAACTCAATCACTCGACATGTCCACATGAAACGAAACTTTAGACACTCATATCACCATACCTGTACCACCTCTTTCGCTCTCCCAACCGACATATTCATTGGCATAGCATTCAGCATCACGACCGGGAAGCGCATTTAGACTTTTTAGGGGAGGCCAACCCAACTCCCATGGACATTTTGTTTCAGGCGTTTTTGTTTTTTTTACCTAGCACCTCTCTTCTGCATTTGGGATACCCCCCATGATGGATCACTTGGCTGGTAGCCAAGATACGTGGTTTAGAGCGGCACTGCTTACGGGCAATCTCCTTGTGGGACAAAGGAGAGTTGATATGACAAGGGACTGGTGGTGAAACCAATTAAGAGGTAGCACCTACACTGAATGGCAGAAATACCATAACTTAACAATACCTATATCGTGTCTCTTGATCGCCAAGTGAATGTGATGTGATGGTCAGCCAACGAGTACCGCGCTCAGCGCACTTATTGCGTAACTAACGATATGTGGCAGTTGACTCGCGTCATGTTTTACAACGTTACAGTGCTTCACATCTACACAGCTAAAAGGAAGTGCGTTCGCATCATGCCCTCTATGGCAGATGATCTCCACATGAGGTCACGCACTCAGTCATGCCACGTGCAATTTCCGCCAGAACCCCGATTCCCTTTTGTGCATTAAGATAAGTCGACGTTTCATTGCGATTCGGGTTTTTTCTCTAAAATCCCATGCTCCTTAGATGACGTCGTTATTGATCTTGTGCAGCCGATCTTGTCCCTGCGACAAAGTATGTTGCATGCCGAGGTCGACAGTGTCTCCAACGGTTGATGATCAATCAGAGAGGGGAAATGTCACAAAGTCGATGTGGGAAAAGATGGGATTTTTGGTAGATTTGCCACCCTCTGTTTCATGACGACGCATGGTTGCTCTCCCGGTGTATTCTTCTTATCTCAACGGATGGGCTCCGTGGGGCTTGAGTCGTTCGGAAGGAGTATGAGATCGACTTGGCAGTTGGGGGTTTTCCTGTGGCGAGCGTGGCTGTACGTTTTGTATGATCACGACAGTTGGGGGCGCAGTTTCAATGATGCCATTTTGAGTTGCTGGACTTGGCATTTTGAACAGACGATGACATTCATTTGCGATCGTCTTCAAAGTACCCAATATGAAAGTGGTGCGTTGTTATGTGGCTTGCCACACCGGTCCAGGCTAGCGATGCGATGATGATCAAGGTCATTTTGTGTTATTGTCACTGGAGAGTTGTGGAAGCGTCGACCAGGCCAATATTGCTACAGAGCAGTCCTTTTGACCTCAACGTCTTAAGGAGTGAGGATATTCGTACTTGAATGTTCGCTCGTGGCCGTTATGTTCTTGTTGTTGATCGACATACCCCATGGTCTTCTCTCTAGTTCTAGACCTCATCGACCTATGCTGATCCCTCACAGCACAGGATCTAGACCTTCCAGATCACTAAATCGGGTATGTACTGGGCATGTCAGACCCGAGCACTCGGTAAAGCTGGCCTAAATCTGCTTGGTGGAACGGGATGCGCGACGATGCGCGGTCGCTAGAGAAAGCTGCATTGTGTCGATCCCTTAGCCGTGTTTCATGATAGTTATATTTATTCCGATGTGGTTTTGATAAGTTGAGATGGAGATAGGCCTCGTTGCATAGAGGGATGGCGGCGATGAGTGTCTGCGACGCTCATTTTCTGGGTGAATGCAACAGAGATCACTGTGAGCGCTGTTTCTTGGGCTGGAAAGACTCAAGATCACAGCAACGGTTGATTATTGTATCCTTCTGTCTCTCAGTCTGCAATTCACTTGAGTACGAGTAGAATTCATCATATCTGGGCGGTAGGAGTCGGAGTGTTTGGAGAGCTTTCAAAGGGCGTCGCTATAGACCTTGAGTTAGTGTTGTATGGTCGACCTTGCTTGAGCTGAGGACTCATTGAGATGAGGGCTATACGAGGCATTTGGGGATTCAAATACTCAAAAGAGACACTCAGTGGTTCTTTCTCAGGCTGATTAATCTAGTTTCTGATGGTGACCTAGACTGGTGGTTGGTTCTTGAAATTGTCGCGATAGATGTTGCCGTCAATATCTCAACCCTGAACCCGATACTAATGGGCTAAGCTATCGATGCTTGACTCAATAAGAGCAACTTTCTACAGTTCTTACTCTTCTCTTAGTGTGCTTTTTCTCGGGCACCGGTTTGCATAGTGTGGCAGGACAACAATGGCATGAGAGACGGAGTTCAGCTCAACGTAACCGGAGAAGATATTCATCGCGTAACACCCTCGCAGCAAAAGGCTTCCGAATGGGAGTGTCCGACTAAATGAAATAAGCTAACTTTACGTCTCTGAGACAGACTGATTTACCTCCGCTGTGCTTGTAGCCATATCTCCCTTCTCCCTCCGCTTCTTCTCTGCTTCTCAGTAAGTCACTCGGTCAGTTTCTGTGGCCAGATCCTTGCGCGAGAAATTTATGTGATATATTATAATTTCTACTCAAGTACGAATATCAAGATATACAAAGACCACGTAGTTATCCAAATGCTTGCTACGAGTGCTGCTACCTTGCATTCTACTCCAACAGGGCCGTCAAGATATGGAAGCCATTTCCGAGGCGATGCCAAAGGAAGTGGGAGAGAAGTCAAGGTACCTGATATGATAGGAGTCTTGCTTAAGATCTTTTGGGCGAAAATGTTCTAACCTACCTCTACAGACATGATGTTGCGTATGAAGTGAAGTGAAGTGGCGGTGAAGTATCAGCATTCGTTGAAGCTTTAGGGATGTATTCCTAGCCTTAATATCCTAGGTGAAGAATGCCTGAGCTTGAGACCATAAATAATCATGCATTCAGTTCTATTGTCTTCTCATCAATGCCTAACGACCTGCAGGTGTTGGGCAAGTAAAGGCTGCTGGACATGATCTGATCCATAGCGCTCCAGGGTATCATCGTGAGCAGGCACCAACATCAACAGGCCTCCAACACGACCAACACCACGACACATTCATCTTGATCTATTTACCCTCCCCCCGTGATCAAGCAACATGCGACATCTTCTCTCTGCGCCAAATCGCACTACGAACGCTGCCTGAACCCCATGCACCCCAGAGACCACCACTACAACCGGGCGCATTTGCCTAACGCCCAAAAACACAATTGGTTACTTCTCACAAATGAGGCTCAGCTCTGTGCTACCAACACTCGCAAGCTTCAGTAGAACCATGCAGCTCGTGCACACACTCCGCCTCTTTTGCCGCCCAACCCTGGTCCAGCCGCAGTATGAAAATGGAACCTCAGCCCTCGCAGCGGTTAATTCTTCCACTTCTTCAACTGTAACATTGAGTAAAAATGCCGGCTAGAATTCATGAGAATTGCGTTGACTTTCGGGTTTTGATATGGGATAAGGGTAAGTAATTGAGATTAAGTGTGAAGAGGGCATTGCTGATGAGAGTAGGGAATGAGAAGTGGCTTCGCGAGGATGTCCGACCGGGGGACTTTTATGAGGGGGAGATACCTGCGCTGTGGAGTGAGTCGCATGTTATAGTCGTGTAAGTATTCTAGCACTGAGGTTAAGAATAATGCTGATCATAGCAGATTCGCGGATGCAGACAAAGTACGCGATTGCTCATCGTGTAAGAAGCGCTTCACCGATGTCTTCTGCATGCCTGAGCTCTGGTGGTCAAGCTACAGCCGCCGATCAAACGGCTATTTTGGAAGCGAGACATTTCGCGATAACAACGGAATGATCACTGCATTAAGTCAGTCTCCTTCTATAAATCGAACATCAAGCTCAGAGTACTGATAGAGGCAGATACGTGGTCACGATTCCTCGTCAAGCAATTGAACAAAGACAGCCACCAATGGCATAAATTCAACATCCTGACACGCTGGATAAAAGACCCCCAACAAACAATCCTTCTTGTGTTTGAAGCACCCAAACAACTTCGTCTACGCGAGAGATTCCCCGACCCGCTCCTCACAAACTCTCACAACGACACGCTCAGTGACCCCTTCTGGTTCTACCCCCGTCTGTTCGAAGATCTCTCTCTTCTTCAGGACAAATCCGTCTGGGCAGTTCGCGACCACGTTCGGGGGATTGAGAAACTAGATCTTAAACGAAAGCCGGAGCCTGATTATCGAGCTATGCATGATACAGCCAGGCATGCCATTCACGTCTCGGAGACGCTTGAAGTCGCGGAGAAGACCATCACGGCGATCATACAGCAGCATAGTACTTTTGAAGCTGAAGCTGCTGCGGGGAGCAGACCTGCAAAAGCAAAGTTTCGACATGTAGGTGAACAATTATTGTGGTATATCCACATTCTTCAAAGTCTACGCTGCAGAGCCTCCGCGAACAAGGAACGGCTCCTCAACGAGATCCAACTAGCATTCAACTCAGTTGCGCAGTACGATTCGCGCATCTCCGTTAAGATAGGCCAGGCGACTCAATCCGACAGCGCAGCTATGAAGACCATAGCTTTTGTAACATTGACATTCCTACCCGCCACGTTTATATCAGCGTTGTTCAGCATGTCGTTCTTCAAAGTCGATGACAATACTGGGGTATGGAGCGTTAATAATAAGTTCTGGGTGTACTGGGTGTTTGCGGTTCCAGCTACGTTGTTCACCTGGGGGCTCTGGCTATCGTGGCAGTGGTTCTATAGACCGGTTAAGATTGGGGAGGAGGAGAAGCCCGTGAAGAAGTTTGGGGATTTGATTGGGTTTGTGAAACGGGGTGGGACTGACGTAGAATCCCAGATATCTTGAGCTAAGAAGACTTTGGAGAGGGATGGATTGGGAGATGTCATGGTTGGATTGGCATTGCGACTTGGATAGCTAGACATTTTGATATGCACATAGCCAACATTCTAGCGTGTATTGCTGTTAAATTGGAAGTCAAATCGTATTGCATGCTAAGATCCGTTGTACTCGTGTCTCATTCCTCATTCCGTTGTGCGTATTACTATAATCCAAGTACTGAGATCCCAAACTACCGTCCCATGTTGCCTCAGAATCTCACTAGACAAAGACGCCTGCTATCGATCAAATGAGTGCGTTACACCTGGCTCCAACATCATAGTCAACTGGCTGAACAGGATCAACCGTCACAATAGAAGCTGGCTTTGCTGAAGCATCATATTCCTGCACAACGAGTGGTGTTGGCGATGCACTCGTCTCCAGTCCAGGTGTTGGGGTTGATTGAACCGTTACCTCTAACACAATACTATCCTGTGGCGCTGGTGTCGATACCTGAGCAACAGGGGCCGTATTGTCCTCGGTTGCTAAGCTAGTACCAGCCAAGATGTCGTTACTGCCGTATCCGCTGCTGACAATGAATGTAGTGCTCTCTGATGTACCCGGGACTTCGACCAGAGGAACGTCGCTCGTGATGATCTCAGGCTGGTTGTTTTGAAGGAATACCGGATACATGGGTTGCTGCGCTTGGGTCTGAGTTGTGAAAAGTGGTGCTGGCTCCGCGGCGTAGTCGGGTACTGTGTACGAGATGGTGACCTGCTGCTGGGGCATTTGAGTTGGATCGTAGATATACGGCTGGGTAGGATAGGTCTCTTGTGAAGTAACCTGATATACAGGCTGTTCAGTCAGCTGAACGGGAGGCTCAACGCCGACCTGCTCAGATGTAATGACTGTCTCATAAGATGTTGTCTGCTGAGCCAATATTGGCTCTTGGGTTGAGGTAGCTTCGAACGTAGTCTGCTGCTGGACTTCAAAACCGGGTTGCTGCTCGTATGTTTGAGTGTACTGAACCTCCTGCTCAAAGGCTGGTTGGCCCTCATTCATAGTGTAAGAAACCTCGGTCGTAACACTGAACTGCTCAGGCTGTTGGCCAAAGGCAGGCTGTTGATCAAACGCAGGTTGCTCGAAAGCTGGCTGTTCAGTCTGTACCGAATACTCAAATGTTGACTGCTGCTCGAAAGCTGGTTGCTGGAACATCGACTGCTGATTATCCTCAAAGGAGAATGACTGCTGAGGCTGTGAGAAGGACGATTGCTGATAGTCGAAGCTTTGCTGGAACTGTCCTTGTTGCTGGTCTTGGAATCCGCTCGAGTCGTCACCTCCAAATCCGTAGTCCCCATCATCGTTGTAACTGTCGTCGCACTCGCCATCGCTCCCGGAGCCGATACCACCAAAGCTGTTGACTGTGTTCAACATCCGACCCATCTTTCTCCAATTCTTCTTCTTGCCAAGCTTTCCGACCTGTCGACTTGCCATCTCAACGCCTTGACCAGTGAGCCTTGCGGCATTGACCGTCGCTGAAAGGATGCTATCGCCGACGTTTTGCGGCTGATTTGGTTGACCAGGTCGTGCTTTTCTTACAATGACCTTGTTTCCTTGCTTCGTCTGTCGTGGTTGCTGTCCTGGCCGATCCCACGTCGACAATCCAAGTTGTTCATTAATGTAAAACGGCGTCATGTCTGGCGTTCTCAGTTCTCTCCAACCGTCGGGCAGAGAGTTGGCAGGCTTCACCCATGAACTAGTCCCCAATCTCTTGTTGAAGTAAAATGTTCGACCATCAGGTGTCTTGCGCTCATCCCAGCCAGGTGGCAATCCAGAGAATCCAAACAGGGCCGCTGCCGTGGGCTTCAGGTGTGTCTTCAAGCCAGTCGAATTATGAGTGTACCAGAGTCGGCCAGAGACGTTCTTTCGAATAGTCCACATTTGAGTTGTCGCATCTTGAACGGAAGATTGAACTCGCGGGTCGGATTCAGTGGCATAGTAGGATTTATCGTGGCTGTGGGAAGTGTTGACCGCATTGGAGGTGAAGCACCACACACAGAAGTTGGTCGTGATATGCGCTGTGCTGCAGATGAGACAGGTGTAGACCGACACGTTGAGAGGTATCCCTGGGAGTGTTAGTGATAATAACGGTTCACTCAAACGACCCTCTTACCCTTTCGGCAATGGTTACACAGCTGAGGTTGCCCAGTAGAAGTGCGTCTCAAGTCTGCCGCAGGAGTAGCTTGCACAGCTGGAGTCGACTGGATCACTGGAGTATGCTGAGCTGGCTGATTCTGCTGAACCGCTGGAATTTGTTGAGCTGTCGGAGCATATTGAGCCGGGTGAGGTTGCTGTGCGCCTGGAGCATACTGAATGGCTGGACTTTGCTGGGCCGGAACATGTTGAACTGCCGGGGGCTGCTGGCTCACAGGTGGTTGCTGAGCCGTGGTAGGAACAGTATTCGGCTCCCATCGTGGTGTGCCCGCGACGCTTGGTGTAGCGACTGTAGTAGCGGGCGTTGCGATACCGGCGCTGCTACCGCTGATGCTTCCCGGTCTGCCGTGATCGGCCACAAATGAACCGATATTGCTGTTGGCAGTGTCAACACGATGAATTTGCGGAGCTGGGCTTGCAGGAGATTGTTGTGGTTGTGCTTGGTGAGTGTTTGGTTGAGTCGTTTGAGGAGCGGGGTTTGGTGATGGGCTTGTCGGGCTGAAGGGTTGTTGCTGAGGGCGTTGCTGAGGGTGTTGCGCTTGGATATGCTGCTGTGGAATCTGTTGCTGTTGCTGTTGCTGTTGCTGTTGCTGTTGCTGATAAAACTGTTGCGGCGCTTGTTGATGCGTTTGCTGATACTGAATTGGTTGTTGTTGAGTTTGAGGATGTTGAGGATGAGGTTGGCCTTGCTGTTGCTGCTGTGGAGGGTACTGAGCAGGTTGTGCTTGTTGGTGTTGGATCGGTTGGCCTTGATGTGCTATCGGCTGAGCTTGGTGAATCTGCTGTGGAATTTGTTGGTGATAAACAGGTTGAACCTGTTGCCCAGGATGATATGATTGAGGTCTCTGTTGTTGGACATGTTGCTGCTGCTGCTGGTTGTGAGGAGGATACCCAGCTTGCGGATACTGCTGCTGAGGAGCAGGTCTATGCGGCAGCGAAATGCTCTGGCTTGGTGCTCCAACCAGTTTCCCTACAGGTTTCCTAGCCACAGACCTCTGATGCATCAAAGGCTGAGGCGTCGTTTGTACAACATTACTCAGAGGCTGTGGAGACGCCATATCGACTTACACGAGAATACACAGACAAGGACAAGAAATGACAAGACGGGAGACGAACGGGAACCCCGCTTGGTGATGCACTCTATTTATTACTCTTATTCCCCTGTCCATCACAGGACTTTAACAATCGAGACCTGAAAGAATATTTTGTATCTGGCGGTGGCTCGTCTTTTCTTTCTACCCCTCTATCTGGTATGTGCAAGGGTCCCTCAGCCGCAAATCTGCAACCATTCACAGCGCTTCATCGTGGCGCGCTATGAGATGCATGTTGCTTTTTAGGGAAAAGCTCGAGGCAGATTTGGGTCCAGGGCGTCTTTAGTTGCCGTTACTGTCTCCGATGTGTGGTGTTTAAGCGGCACAGTTCCGCTGTGTTTGATCTGTAGCTAAGGCAGGGCGGCCGTGATGTGGATTGTGAATGAGTGTCCTCTGGGAGCAAGAAAACTCCAGGCCTTCATAAAAGATGTTACAATAAACTCACGAAAGAAGCACCCTGAACCTGTGATAACTTGACTAGCTCTCATGGTCATTTAGGATCGAGAGACCTGAGTTTTCTTGTCCAGGAAGCAGGCACGAAACATCGGTGACGCTTTCATTTCTTGATGGGAGTAAATATTGTCAAGTAGTAATGACCCTTTCCAAACTTATTCCCTTCATCGTTCAAACTTATCTCTTACACTCTCCTAAAACTTCCTTCGCATCAAATCCGATGTCTGTGTATATCACTGATCTACCAATGGGCAACACGCCATGTGAGAGATGCTGGGGGTTGAAAAGCCCAATCAGCTTGAACCAACACTCTCGTTCCTCATCCGCAGCCTGATCTCTATTCCCCGCACTTCAACATCACAATACAAGCAATGTCTGGGCTGGAAGGCCTAGGAATAGTTGCCAACGTTATCGCTGTGGTTGACTTGTCTCTCAAAGTCATCTCATGGTGCTCCAAGTACGCTCAAGACGTCAAAAACTCCAACGATAGCCGCGCCCGACTTCTGCAGGCAACCATCACGTTGCATTATGAGTCCGGGAAAGTCCACAATCTTCTCACTGGAAAGAATGGCAGCAAACTGAAAGCTTCTCAGAAGCTTGCCCAGGCTATGGGAAGCAGCAAGGTACAGTTACACGAGCTTGAAAGTCTGCTGTCGGACAATGCGAATTGTTCGAGCCTCAAATGGCCGCTACGGAAGGACAAGGTTGAGCGCGCTATTCGGAACATCGAAAACACGACAAAGACGCTGTTAGACCTCCTTCAGATTGATACGACGTAAGTATACAGTCTATCGCCTATACCATGCATCAGAAACAGATTCCGAAGAAACGGGTCACAAAACACACATAGGAAAATATGAATGCCATATTTCTCAATCATAGACCACTGAAACCACTATAGAATAGCAATGCTGACTACTAACTGCTATGTAGAGGCATTATCCTTGATATCGATGATAGGACGGAGGCTGGCCAGCGAAGGGCAGCAATCGATCAATTGCCATACGTTAATGATGCAGTCTGGGACTCACATGCTGAGGAGCATAATGCGACCTGTCTGGAGAACACCCGTAAGGATATTCTACAAGAGATCAAGGAATGGGCCGAAGACACAACTGGCAAGTCGAAAACCGTGTTCTGGCTGAACGGCATGGCGGGTACTGGAAAGTCCACTATCTCACGCACAATTGCCCGCTCCCTATCCGAGGCTGGGAGATTAGGCGCGTCCTTCTTCTTCAAACGTGGCGAACTGAATAGAGAGGAAATATCCAAATTCGTCCCAACCATTGCGCGCCAACTTGCGACGAATCGGCCGGCGCTCGAGCCTTATATCTACGAAGCGGTCCTGCATGATCCAGCTATTGCCAGCAAAGCCGTTAGAGCTCAGTTTGAGAGACTTATTCTTGAGCCTCTCTCTCAAAGTTCAACTGAGACTCGGGATAAAAGGCCGATCATTATTGTCGTCGACGCGCTGGATGAATGCGAGTCTGATGCTGATATTTACCTCATTATTAACCTGTTTTCTCGCACAAGAGATATAACGCAACCACGAAGTAGAATATTTGTGACGAGCCGCCCTGATCTTCCGGTTCGTCTGGGGTTCAACGACGTGCAGGGAACTTATCAAGACCTGGTCCTTCACGAGATACCCGCTCAAGTAATAGAACACGACATATCAACATTCTTGCAACACGAAGCAAATCTGATTAAAAGGAGATGGGATTCTTCGATTGCTGAGGGACGTAAACTGCCAGCCGACTGGCCTGGAAACGCCTGCATCCAGCTCCTCACAGAAAGGGCAGCGCCGCTCTTTATCTTCGCCGCAACTGTATGCCGTTTCATAGCTGACCGGAGGCACGGTAGCCCTGACGAGCAGCTCCAAAGATTCCTGGAATCTTCGGCGGACGATACTCCGTCTCGAATGGAACTTACCTACGGGCCAGTCCTTGCTCAGCTGCTTGGTTCGCATTGTTCCAAACGCAAGAAGGAGACCATCATCCACGAAGTCAAGCGAATCGTTGGCACCATCATTATCCTCGCCACCCCCCTATCATCATCCGCACTTTCGAGACTCGTAAGAATCAACCAGAAGACTATTGATGCCAGGTTAGACTTTCTCCATTCGGTCCTCAGCATCCCTTCCTCTCCAGATACACCAATTCGAATGCTTCATTCATCCTTTCGTGACTATCTGATGGACCCAGATATCGAAGGAAATCTCTTTCGGATCGATGAGAAGAAGTCGTCAAGAGATCTAGTTGGGGACTGTTTTCAAGCGATGGAGAACCTTAAGACCGATGTCTGTCACCTGGGGATTCCGGGTAACCTCCGTTCGACATTAAGACGTGAGGTTATCAACGAATGTCTACCCTCCGAAGTTCAATATGCATGCGTTTACTGGATAGACCACCAAAGGGTTGCAGGAATTGCTCATGGAGATGCCGCCACCATCCTCGACTTTTTGGAGAAGCATCTCCTTCACTGGTTTGAAGCCATGATCTTACTAGGGAGAGTCTATTTGATCACCGGACTGATCAGGAGTCTTAAATCTGTCCTGGAAGGAAAGGTAAGAAAGAAAATAGGCTGAGGCCATTCATATCGCTAAAACCTCATTTGTTAGTCTGCCGTTGACGTGAAGTTGATCCATCTCCTTGACGATGCTATCAGATTCGTTGACACTGATATCGAAGGTATCAACCTAGCACCCTTGCAGATATATCACTCCGTTTTAGTGTTTGCGCCTGCGAACAGCATCGTCCAAGAAACCTTTGTAACTGAGATACCAACTTGTTTCAGGCGTGTGACAGGCAGAAGAACCAACTGGGATCCACGCCTGCGTTCGTTGGAGAACTCCGAGCCCAGATGGTGGCACCCCGAATACAGACACTCCACCGTTTTCTCGCCTGACTCTGAACTATTGTGGTCTAACTCCAGTGAAGAATATGCCAGAGCTTGGAAATGCGACACAGGCGAATGTATCGAGGAGCTCAAGACAGAAAAAAACTCCTTGATGGCTCTGTCTCCTAATGGAAAATACCTAGCAGTGGCCACCACCGAGCACAAGATAAGCTTATTCTCGGACACAATAGATTATATTCTCGAACCGACACCTGACACACCCTTTGGTGATTTGGAATTTTCACGAGATTCCGCATTACTATGGGTATGCTCAATCAAGGGCCAAGTGAAAGCCTGGAATGTGGCAACGGGGGAGTGCGTGAGAGATCTCAAATGTCCATGGGACATCGAAGTTGAAACCGGCTCTTATGAGACCTACAGATGTCAGTTGGAGCTCTCAATGGGTCAGTTCTCCGCTCTACTTATTTCGGACTATGTTGATGCGCATGTTTGGTTTCTTGAAAGTAGTGAGCAAGAAAAGTCCTTTGACATACCGCTATCCAACGATGCCATTGACACACCGAGTGGCTTCTCGCCAGATGGGAAAGTTTTGGCTACGCCTTCAGCAAAAGATTCAGTAGTAAAGATCTGGGACCTCCAGATAGGCCAGTGTGTATGGGATCTGAAGGAGGAGGATAGCAATTGTATGATGGACTTTGTCTTTTCACCAGACTCAGGCCTCC
Organism: Fusarium miscanthi; assembly: GCA_014898875.1. Classification (NCBI taxonomy): domain Eukaryota; kingdom Fungi; phylum Ascomycota; class Sordariomycetes; order Hypocreales; family Nectriaceae; genus Fusarium; species Fusarium miscanthi. The sequence continues at coordinate 12,969 of JAAVUA010000162.1, forward strand.
TGGCGGTAGTCTATATCAACGAGTCGATATTGGTCTGGGATATTCGCAGTGGAAAGTGCTCAGCAAAACTAAGAATCGGAAATCGCCTCACCTTTTCTGGTATTTCATTCTCACCCGATATGAACTTTCTCGTTTTCACAAGTACGATAGAGGATTGGCCGCTCAGCAACATCGAAGTGTGGGACTTGAACGAAGAAGCCTGTGTGACAATGATGAGATGTCATGAGTATGATATATACCATCTCTTATTTTCTCCTGATGGGCAAACCTTTGCTTCTGTGCGACGGGATGGCGGCGAAATAAAGTTATGGGACTGGTCAAGCCTCCTCAAAGAGCCTCTAGAACACTCAAAGGAAACGACGTCACTCGTTATGTCGCACGATGCATCAACAGTAGTAGCGTCATATGGAACTAACGAGCTGAGAGTGTGGGATGCCGCGACAGGTGAAATGCTCCACGAGATGCGCACTAAGGACCGAAATTCCTGTATATGGTCTTACAAGTTTTCCCCCGATTCTGCATTCATAGCAACAGATGGATTGGATGAAGCGGCAGTATGGGGTGCACGCGATGGCAACTGCGTGTGGCATCTCATCCAGCGTGACGAAAGGATCAGAGTGCATTTCTCACCAGACTCTCAACGTATAGCAGTAGGTATTCAACACTGTTTGGGTAGGGAAGGTCCTCGAACCGAGATCTGGAAGCTGACCAACGGCACATTTGATCTCGAACATACCTGGAGGGAGATTCAGGCCTATGACTTTTCATTTTCTCCGAGTGGAAGCCTGTTATTCGTTAATCATGGAAAAGGGGTAAAATCTTTCGACTGTGACACAGGCGAACTATCTCATGAAATATCATTTGATGGACACAAGATAACTGCGGTTTCGATGGCAATTGCCGAGGATTCTTCCACCCTTGCCCTCGGACTCCCATCTGAAATTCAAATATGGAACCTTGAGTCAATGATGTGTACTCAGCAGTGGCGGATCAACTCGGCTTCCAACTTAATCCTGTCTTCCAAGGGAACTCTTTTGGCCGGCCAGATTAACAACGACATCCGAATCTGGAATTGGACGACTGGGGAGATGCTTGCCGGTATCAGACTCTCCGAAAACGACTGGAAGATCGATGCCTTTCTACCAGATGGCTCTGGAATACACACCAATTATGGAGTCATTCCAATGAGCATTGCAACTGTCCCAAGTCAATACCTCGCACCAACATTCAGACTCAGAAAAAATTGGATCGAGTGGAAAGAGAACAGTTTAATCGAACTACCACTCGATTGTCGAGGTGTTAGGGCTACAATATCAGTAACGGATTCGGAACTCACTGTTGCATTTGGGTGTAGCTCGCAGCGGGTTACCATTCTCAAGATCTCGGAGGATGAAGAGTTGAGACGGTTGCTTCCTCTCATTGAAGAGGCTTAGAATTACCCAGTCACATATACCCGAGTGAAGCGTTATGATGGGCATTTTTAGAATGAATAAAGCAGAGCACCTAGCAATAAATGTCCCCTTTGTTTAAGACCTCAGACCGCATTGCAGAAGGTTGAATGGGACATCCCACTCGACATGGGATCCGACCGAACCACGAAATAAGAAAAGACAGTCAATGAAAGAGTGGTTTTCAGCTCCATAGTGTGGCTTTGCATAGCCTACGATTGTAACAAGACATACTATCTCAATAACCAATTGGTAAATGCTCAAGTTGGAGTTGCCTTGACATTTAGTGCAACCTGTCATGAGGACAACACTACACATTTGCTAATGAGTAATTGATGGCAATAAAGCGCTCACAAGTGCCAAACAAACTTAATGATTGAAATGAACGCAAATACCGGTCGCTAGAAAGGTAATGCGAAGTTGAAAGTGTTTTTGGTGCAGTTTGCGCTGAAACAACAGGCAGCATACTGTTTCCGCCCTGATGGAGTAACTGATTGCAAAAGTCAGCAAAATATTCTCAGGGAAACCATCCTCATTGTTTCTTTTTGATGGCTTCAATTGCCAAGCGGTTATCCAGAGCTCGACACGTAGGCTGTTGTATCACAACCAAAGCACTGGGGTGTTACAGCATGTTTGGCCTTCACAAATCGAAGCTCAGAGAAGGAAATCACACAGAAAACTCTTGAAAACCGAGAATGCTTCAGAAAGCCATGGAAAAGCAAATGTGTGTCTGGCTGGCTATAAAAGCTGCCCTTCCTCCCACCCTTCAACCCTCCTCGTCTTTCATCATCATTTAACACCAACACCAGCAACACCAGCACCGGTGTCTTTTCTTCCCATATATATCTACCAAAGACATGACTGTCTTCTGGCAAGGCCTTAAGGACCAAGCTTCCAAAGCTCCAGCCGTGACATCGCCGCTCTCTTGGACCAGGTCCGATGCGTCAAGGCCATCTCCACTCCCAGCTGATGCGACAACATTGAGCTGCAAGGTATGAGAGCAAAATTTCCCATTCATAAACATCAACTAAGCTGACTAAGGTGGAATACGTATATACACTTACTGTCTCAGAGTCAGGAGAAGTGAGATAGGCACGAAACACCAGGCACATCTCCGACACTATTGCCTATGAGGTGATGGCCGCTGTAGATGCAAACCATGGGCAATGAGTTAGGATCCCAAGCGGGATGCTAACGTACATTGGCCAGTGGGTGCTTCACAAGGCCCTTATATATCCACATAGGATGTGGTCTCGAGATGAGACTCATTTCCTCATCCAATGTATGCTGTCAGGTGCACCCGTCATTCTCTTGGTGAACCAAATAAGAACGGGGTAATACAAAGATATACATCACTCAATTATTCTCAGGAGCTGTATATGAAAGTAATTAGGCAAGTCAAAGAAGTTATGAGGTTCGGTGTTGAGGCTCTGGTATCACGTTGCAATCCATGGAGCTAACAGGACATTAAATAGGTAGCTATTTCTAAGATTTTATTCTCTCAGAATTCACCACCTTCGAAAGGAAGCCAAAGCGTCTACATACAAGTCGAAAGCCCCTTGGTATTCAACAAAGTGAAAGAGTTCAACGCGCCACATCTATATTCATATGGAACGAGTCGCCATTACAGGATCTCAAACTCTCGGAATGGAGAACGCCCAATATGATTATTCTGCTGGTTCCCATACATGAAGACCCAGACTCATCGAGGAGGTCTACCCAGGTCTACGATGATTCAGGGTCCAATTCGGGAACTCCATCTGATACTTGGTGGCACACCTGAACAGACCCGACAGGATCGAGATAAAGATTCGGAAAACAGAGAGGAGCTCGTTATCGCAGAAACCATAAGGCCGGTCGCGTTTGATGAAGGCGAGTATGCTATAGGATCCCCAACACCCAACGAGCAGGTACGCGTTGCGTGAAATGTTCACTCCTACAAAGGTATCTGATTCCTCCCTCTGCGATACTTTCACCAATTGCGGATGTTCACCCCATACTGCGTGGGTCCATGTTGCACGAGAATATCCTTGCTTGAAGCTCTTAAATGGGCCCGTACCTCGCATCTTTCAAGACAATGTTGATTTCATGGAATATACACCAATGACCAGAAGGGTTGCTGCACAAGAGAGGCCTGTTGTCAGGGTATCTGTTTCGTTCGTCAACACACATTTCCCTGGCACCATCCCTTCCGGTGTCAACGAGTAGCATTACTACGCCTCCCCTGAACGATAACGAGCGCAACATGGGCTTCCTAGGCTCTGTCCATCGGCTTATTGGTTCAGATACATGAAGATAGAGCCTTAGTCCCAAGAAATTGGCCATTGAGGCACCTGGATCACGCCGTTCGCCATCGCTTCACGACACCCCACTGGTTTGTTTCTCCGCAGAACTCTCCCCTCACATGCCGCTGGACTTCACCTACACATGAACATGCCAAATATATGGGAATTATATCTCCTTTGGATCTGCTGTGAGAGGTCTCTGCCGAACACATCATTTATGTACCTTCCGCTACCGATGAGGAGTGAGCGGGCGGACCTCTTCGTCGAATACATGGATCAGTGGTCATCTCAGTGGGTGCAAGGGCAAATTATATGTCCTTGCACCACAGAACTAGGGCATAGAGGCTTTAATTCTTCTTGTGAAATCTTGCAGTGAGACTTGCATAGAATGAGGTAGGTGACTTGCATTGATGGAAGGACGAACTGGCGAAGATGCATCCACCACCGGCAGAATCTTCCATGAAGCAGAAGATGCCAAGTGTGCAAATTTCTTTGACTCCCCATTTTCACTGCCACGCAACCTTATACTACTTCATCATCTACAGATATACTGTGATGGCTTGCTGGTCTCGAAAACTTTGTAACAAGCAAAGGTGCACCTCCAGTTATATAGACATTCCCCCATATGCATCGCCGATGGAAAGAAACACCTTCAAGCAAAATGCCCGATCTGAATGTCAACGTACATCCAGTTATGGAGGGACCGTTGGAGCAGAGTGTGTTGTGAGGATTACAACCCCGAAGGTCCTATGAATATACAGGACCGCCCTAACATCCACCTTTCATCCTTCACCTAGTGTGTTGAAGGAAAAGAGGCTCAACAAGATCCCAGCTCGTTTCGATCTAGTCTCTGGTGAGACAGGGGTTCCTTGAGCTCGGTACCGGCAGCGCGGGCACAGCCGAGATGAACCAGGTCGCCATGGATGACCCTCTTGTTGGAGAGTACTATGGTATAGATGAGCGTGGCTATAATGCCTTCACCTCTAGATTCGTCGCCAGAGTGTCAATTATCCGCTCTGAGAAGGATCTCCTACAAACGGAGAAACCGCATCACTATTGGATGGAGGTTTCAACACTTGCGAGCGGTACAGTGGAACGACATATGTTCCCAGAGGCATCGCCCCTACTAGCTCCCCAGCAAAGACGCCTTTATTTCGCGTGGCTTTGTGATATCTTCTTGAGGCCGAAATCTCACGAACCTCTAACTTTCTGCTTCAGTGCTACGGCGCAGATATGGCCACTCTCTTAGTACGGGGTACAAGCAGTGATGGAATGTTGCAATTAACGGAACAAGAGCTTTGAAAGCTCGACAGAAATGGCGATAACAAGTCTCAAGAAAGTCTATTGGCTGCACAGCGATCTCACACAGAAAATGACATACACGCCAGTGGTCGTTGTGCTCACACGCTATCAAGGAAAAGAATACACGTTCCATGAAATGGAAGCTCCTATAATACGGACCTGAAAAGATTCCCTTAAGTGCCGACATCATATCTTCAAGCGCCTTGCCACAGCAACACCCATTCAATAAACTAAGCCCTTCGCTTGAGGAGCTGGACAAAATGAAGTAAACTATATTATATATAGCCCCTGAAAATCCGGGAGAGTATCAAAGACATCGCTCACACTGGCAGTGTAACAAATGCCACGTTCCTGGGTTATTAATGACAGGGGCCCCATTGATCAATGGGAGTCTCGGGTGTGAGCGAGTCTCTGCCAACTAGCACAAACACTTTATGGTAAACTCTCGGGTCAAGCTAAACGACCTTGACAACGTCGAACTGAACACACAACACCAATGTCTCATCTGACGGAATTTCCGTGTCCCTTTTGCCTTTTTAGCTCCTTTCTTTCGGCCATTGTAACAATTTTGTCATGGCTTTCCCGAATTCGCCTTCCTACACAAAAACCAAGACGACGACTCGGTTCGACGACAAAGACAGAGACGCGGTACATCCTTTCTTCTAATAAGTAACAGCCCAGAACATGAAATAAGGTCAGGATGATTTGCCGTATAGAACTTTGAGATCGAACTTGACCTGTCCTTCGAGGACTGGGTCGACATCATCGACCACGCTGCACCCAAGGCCCCCCAAGCTGTCAAGATGACTAAGAAGTCTTGCTAACATAACAGCCAGAATTTCACAAGGGGACAATGAGGAAGGACTCAACGAAGACGAGTTGGATGATATCAACACTCTCACCCTGTGGGATCCATGGACGCGGCCTCTACGCAGGGAACATAGATGCCATGATGCACTCCCTGCAGCTAGTATGCCAGCCACCAAGAATTCCAGACTTGGCCTAGTTGCCACTTTTCTTTAGAAACCCCATCCTGGAAGCACTATATACATCTTCCTGTGGAGGGAAGCATCCCCACAAGACCAACAAGCCAAGCGAACCATGAGGAGCTTGGAGAACGCATAGTGCTTCTATCTACTCAGAAGCTTTTACCTGAGACACGGACAGTATCCGAGGCGGTTTTACAGAAGTCAGATGAGTCGCCCACCAGCCTCAGAGCTCAGTTTCAAAATGAGTAGCCCACGGTACAATGACGCGTTCATATTCTCTTCCTCGGCGCCGGCACCCAACGTTCCCCGCGATCTGGAATCTTACCTCTACCTCATATGGTGGTTCATCCTCTACACTGGAAACATCCTCGCCACTGCTTTCGTTGGTCTCATTGCCACAGGCATCTTCCACGGTCTTGTACAAGGTCCAGTGCAAGGGCAACTACATCGTCACCAGACCCCATGAGTATCACGTGGTATGGCTTTTCGCTTTTCTTACGTGCTGCGAGGCTACAAGCTAGCTATGTAACGGATCACTTGACGAATTTTCATGATTTCGCTGCGATTCTTCACAAAGCAGGTGTCACACCACAAAGCCTTATATTTACACAACATATCAACTGCGCCGACTTAGAGATACTTACGAAATCCTTAGAAACAGGCAACTATCACGGAATATTGCCGATAAACCAAATCTGTTTCCCAAGGGTCCCCCAGTTCCGTCAGAACTGTGCTTTGGTTTCGCAAGGTCGAGACAAAGGACCGAGTGCACCTTCACAGCTGTGACAAGACTCGAACTACAGCTTCTTATGTCTCCTTATCTACCTTACTGTTGCCTTTAAGACAGACCTTCTGATCTTCACTTAACTTCTAAAGGCAATAAATTGTCATAAAACCATGCCCGTTCGGTGGGACTATCGATTTTGATACAGCCAGTACTACAAAGACCCCGAGTTCAGGGGCCAAGGCACATTCGACTACCCCACACCCACGATGAGGACGAGGATGAGGGCGCTGATGATCACGAGGGTCAGGAGGAGCAATCTGGTGGTGCACCCGATGAAGACGAGTCGGTCGACGTTCAAGGCCTCCTGGCACAGGCCCAGGATGCCGCGATGCGGGTATCAGGGCGCTACAAGGAGAGTGCCCTGCCCGTAGAGCGAGGCACACAAGCTCCAAGACTACCTGAAGCCAGAAAGACGCAACGAGGACCAGTACGTCACCCACTCAACCAAGTACAATGTGTTTAAGGACCGGGATGGGAAGCGCTGAGAGGGTGTGGCCCATGGACGCTCATACAAGACGAATGGCCGGTATGACGAGTTCAAGATCCCGGATTTCCTGACAGTATACATCCCCGCATGAGTACAGCCGAGGCCAGGCCAAGTGAATATGGCTGAAGACTACATTTCATGTGTTAGAAACGAAAAACATCAAGCAATATCTGGAGATAACAGTTGCGTCGAAGCCAAGGCACGGTAGCTTTCCTGCTACCTTGACTCTGCATGTGCCATGGGCAGCTGAACCGTTTCGACCACTTGCTATACACACCATTGGAGACAATAGGACAAAGCAATGGGACGAATTGAAGCGCAACCTCTTAAGCTAAGAGTTATATATATTATGAACCAAATCTAAGGTCGAAGGATGACCAGGAAAATATAAGGGAGCCGGTGGTTGACCTCAGAGGCTGATGTCCATTCCCAGCTCATGGAGACCATGAAAATTTCAACCGGTCCATCGGTTCGGGAGTCGGTGGTAGATTTCAAGATCATCTCGCAACTGAAGGATGATACGAAGGAAGATGTCACCATCCTACTTCTCTCGGAGCTCTGACGCCCGTCATCATGTCACAGGTTGTTGGGGTGAATTAACATATCCCAGTCGCCTTTATCACGTCTGCCACCTTGCATCATGCCCTATCTATACAAGACAGAGCAATGGTGACGATCTCATAGACAACCACGGTGTTGACTCGTCAGATCCTATTGTCAACACACCACTTCCGCTATTGCAGATGCCTTGATAGCGTTGTCGTGCCCATTCAACGAGGCTTCTACGGTTGTCTCGATGTACCACCAAGTCAGCGAAAGAAAGAGAGCTAGAATGGAATCGCATATATGTCATTTGTTTACTCCTCGGCTTTCTGAATAGACCTCGTCCTTTATTCAGGAACGGCAGAAGTGGAGAAGAAGGTTGCCAATATACGTGTCTTGAGGCCATCTGCATCACCAACAAACCTCAGATTTGGGCATGGCTCTGGACAGTGCAGGAAACAGAATTTCCATCTATATCGATAAGGCTCACTGCACGACAAGTCGTTGATCTCAGAGTGATGAAAATTGACATCGAGCTGAGTCCTCTCTATGAAAGACTAAATATTATTATATAAAGAAACACTAGGAATTCTCTATGTCGCAACTAGCAGTCTTTCCAAAGGGAACAGCAGATGATGACTCCATCAGCCCGAATTTGTCTCTAACGTAGGACTCTGAGCTAAAGTTTCGGGCTGTGCTTGGTTCAGTTAACCAGCATACGGACTTCAGTAATGGCATGTTTCTTTGTCATTGTCCGCCAGTTTGATGTAGCAAATCATTACACGCCTTGATCGCCTCGGACAGAAGAAGCAGATGCAGTGGCATGCTAAAGACCAAAATTCCTACATGGATAATGTGAAGCGGGACATTGTCCAGAAATACACCTCAGCTTCTACACCAGAAATACTATTCAGCGCCGTTTGACCCAATTCGCGCGAGGCTTGCAAGAATAGGCCAAGCTCTACCCCCATGCATTATCGACCATCGCCCGTTCAGGGGCCATGTTCATCATGGCAAAAAGCCCACCGCATGGCAAATTTAGGGCTTGTCTAGATACAAAGACATCCAGGGATTCAGACAGAACTTAGAATACAGACAGTTCGCGAAGCTTTAGACCATAATCCGAAGATTGTGCCTCTTTTGTTTTATGGCTGCAAGTCCTCATGTCCTCTTGCTGGTATAGAGGTTATCCCTCTAAAGATATTAGGGAAGAAGTTATTAGAGCTTACTATTAATAAAGCCAAAAGCAACCCCAAGGTATATCTTATAATTAACCCTCATTCAGCAACTAACAGACTATTAGACTGGGTTAGCTGTGCTATTTACTATATACCTAACCTTTTTGAAACGGTTAGTAGATAAGAAGTTGATAAATATTTGCTAGTTAAAGGAAGATAATATACCTAAAAGGCAGAAGTCATTTAGGAGGGAATATAAGAGATAGGTTACAAAACCCATACTCAATGGATGCGAATATCAGCCGCTAGAGCTTGGTACACATGAACAGCATGACGCGTCTATCCCGGAAAAGCGAAGTTGAAGACATACCTTCGCACCTACGACAGAATGTATACCCACATCGGAGACACGTATAATGCTACCACCGTTTACGTCAAGGATAGCCTCATCAAGCACTGGTAGATCATTATATCAACATCCATTCCTCAACAAGCGGGCAGCAGATACGGGTCACTTCGGCAAGAAGATCGACACATTTAGCGGCAAAGGAGCAGCTACTCTCCTCAGACTATACACACTGCACCTTAGGAGGGTGAAGTTCAAGAAGTATAACTGCGGCTACGATCGTTACTATATATACAGCGCCATCACCATCCACATCGAGGGTCAACTTATATAAGCACTAGCCGAACGATCGTTCAATATCTGCATCCGCGGTGGAAAGATATAGCTCACCATGCCGGCTAAGCATCGCGATGCGTTCGAGGCCTTGGTCAGACGCCTCGTGTGCTTTCGTGAGGAGAAGATATGGTTGATCATCTTGGCCAAATATTGCCATAAGTTTGAAGAGATGATCAGGCGTATCATTGGCCTGGAGGAGCATGATGAGGTGTGCGGCCAGTTTGTTCGCCACCTGTGCCTCATCATAATCCTGAACCTATTAGATTCAGAAGGCATCCCTTACAAGATCAAGGTTCAGCGAAAGGGCGAAGAGCGAAGGCCACACAAGATGCACCACCTGTGAAGAGGACAAAGATCTCGTTTCCCGTAGGGTCAGGGAGTAGATCCTGTCTTTCTTATACAGATGAATCACCACATATGGTTGATATTTTTCACTCGCTGACATTACTTCGTTCAATTTTGTGCGGTGATTATTCACCACAACGTCCTATGAATATCGAGGACCAGCCTCAGATTCCACTACCTACCCAACATTCTCAAAGCGTCCAGTACATAAAATCATGACAATCATACGTTGGTTGAATGTAGACGGCACTATGAAAAATCGAAAGTCATTTGGAACGGAACGCAAAAGGCGAGTGGCCTGACATCTTCTCAATAACCAAAGGTTTGAGCCCCTTGAGAAGGGAACGAGAGAGCAACACGATGAGACTCTCGTTGAATTTTACATCCCTCAACGCCCATGGGCAAAAAGGAAGAGGCACATACTACAAATTCTGACACAAAATAACCTGTGGATTGATCCCATGAAGGATTCCCAGGAACTCACTATATATTTATACGTGTCACAGCAGAGTCTTCGCCAAGACGGAACCCAAGGGAGATAGAACTCTTGCGGCAACATCCACCAGACTCAGTGAGGCAGATCGCAAGGCCCTAACTAGCTCTGGTAGAGCAATGTTCGCAGTTGTGGGTAATGGCGCAAAGACTCGTGCTGCCCAATGAACTCCGAGACCTCATCCAAGAGCTGGCAAGCAAAGGGATCATCAACGTCATCACCAGTGCTACTTCGTACTTGGCAGTATTGTATGATTGTACCGGTAATCGCGATGCTGCCGTTGAAGCTCTTCGTGAACTAGAGCTCACCTTTGGAGAAAACGAGACGGGTAAGGCCAACTGCTCTGCTTTTAGAGAAACGGGGAAGGCAATGGTCTGAGTTGTCCCGGTGGGAACTTTCGACACTGCAAAGACAGTCCGAGATGCAGTAAAGGACATCGACAACAAGGCCTACAAAGGTATCAAGTTCAGTGTGTACCCTATCACTGACAAGAACATCTCCACTGGTCACTTTGCGGTAAGTAAAAGAAAAATGACTGATGAGCACTAAAACTAATACCTTTCGACTTTTATAGAACAATCTTTGACCTACTCCCTGCCCAACATTGGACTCCACGGGTACAGCAGAAACCGCATGTGGCCCGGAGGAAACTGGGCGGGCTTTCGTTTCCACGTCGACACGCAGAAAATAGCGTTCAGACTGCTGTGCTAGGAAGAGGTTGAGTCTCAGATTGGCGAGTAGCCCAGAATTCTACGGCCTCCTGAAAGTTCCGCCTGAAATTCGCAGTCCGTTAGGTCTTCCGGATCGTAGGCCATATCCAGGTTCCCCATCCAGAGCCGGTGATCGGCTATTATTCCTACAAAGCAGACGAGGACCATCGCGTGAGATTCAGTCCCCGAGCAGGTCTTCTCGGGACCTGAATAGGATGGGCTTCCACCTAAATTCTTCTTGTCTTCCACTTGACTCGTCCTTTCATCTCAAGCCCTTGGTTTCATTTCCTCAACGTCTTTAATCTTCCTAAACTTATCTAAATGATATTCAGATCACGGGCCCTACTGACGCACAAATTGAACCGGAAGATCCTGACCAAGAACCAAGATATTGGTCCGTTTCTTGTCGTCGAAACCATGATGCCATGGTGATGAGCCAAAGTCCTGGGCGCGGTACGGGCGGGGATAGTCGCGATGCATTAAAGCCGTATTACAATGGTATAAAGGGGGCGAAGACTACGCCAATGAAGAAGCTGGGCCTTCAAACTAAAATGATTCAGTCTTTGACTGCCGAGAAGCTGAGACGGTATGCACTACATCATCTCTTCAACGTGAATAGGGCCTTACATGACTACAGATCGCGGAACAACGACTATGGATTACCTGCAAGTGAGGAACTTAAAGCATGACTGGCGCATCATCGCTAGCCCTTGATTCTAGACGATAGAAGAAGTGACGAGGGAGGCAATAGTGAAGAGAATGCTGAAGTATCCCTCGTAATCGATTCAGGAATGGCCGGAGAAATGACATCATCATCGATAATTCCTGCCACCAAAGAGGCCCTGAGACTCATGATGCCAGGACCTACCAAACCCTTCTGACAGCACTGACTCTCCAGAAAACCATGTCTACTTTTCCCGTGATCACAGTCAGTGCCTTTGCCCAAATCGACTTCTGGGAGTCATGTCTTGAAGAGATCAAGGAGACTTAGGTCCGTGCGTGGTATATGAATACACCAAGGATATGCCTCTGACTTGAATCTCACTAAGTCGCGATAAGATGGCCTCAGGCTCTTCACAAGGCAACGGAGATGTTAAGGGGATGTTTGAGAAAGTATTTGACACAGTGTGATCCTGGTTTCCCTCGAGAAGAGGCTGAGAGCCTGGGATTCAGTCGGCACACGCGACTTGTGGTATACACAGTCAAGAACAGCCAAGCAGCGCCACGTCATCCCGTTACCGCTGAGCTTTTCCAAACAACCCCCGTGGTCGACCGTGTTTCGATGGAGTATGGGGTTTTCCATGATTCTATTTCATGATGCTTATCTATGTGCCTATGGCCAAACATATCGCCGCACATCGAACGGGGTGTATTAAGGGACCGAACCTTCAGAGTTTAACCAGGACTTCATTTTCGCTGCTGCTGCGAGTGACCAGTTCATCATACTCCTCGACCTAATTCCTGGTCTCGAGACTATGCGTGCATTCTTCTAGCATTCCCACCAACCGATATGCCACCCACGAGATGTCCTAAGATGTGCAGGAGAAGGATACACAGAATCGAATGGCCAAGACTTGTAAAACAGTATTCTAAAGCGAGTTATGAATGCATACATAAGCATTTCAAAGACCTTTCAACCGCAGGTCGACCACTATGCCAGGGAGGCGGGATCTTTAATGTTGAAAAGTATATATTAGCAGCCCGAGATAGATCCTACTCCAGCCATGTCTAGCGTCAAGGGAACCATGTTTATCTACGCTCGGGGCAATGCTATATAAGTCATGGGGGGCTGATATAGTTGCTGGGCAGTGGGTTTAGCATCAGTCAATCACACGTCGCGAGGATAGACGCAGCAGATGCGGACGACGAGGACAGCTTGTAAAGAAATATCACTGAAAATAACATATGGTACTTATTTTACGATGCTCTTAGGCTTTTATATTTAGCTTCAGTAAAAAGTAAAGAATTAGAACGATATTGCGCCTAATGCTTGCCTTGACCAATGTGAAAATGATGAGTCTCCAATCACGAACAGCCCTCTACTATCCCAAACAGACTCATCCATTCTTCGCTAACAGCCTGTTCCTCTCGTCAAAGCACATTTTTCCAAGTCGATCTCCAACAGGACCTCATTCATAATGATGCTTAGCTTACTCGATCCCCTCCTTCATGTACTTCATCCTCCCCGGAACAGCATATTCCAACCCAAACAACTCCTCACTCAACCGACATAGCTCTCGTATTGTGCACCGCCTTCTATTCAACCTCTTTCCCGACCAGGTCATTGATAATATCGCCACACAGCGCCGGTTCCAGATCCCTCTTTGTCGACTCATGGTGTTTTCTCGGTTTTGGGATGAGTCTTATGGGGATAAACGCTTGCGACTATGTCGGCTGCTGCGCCGGCAAAGTACTCCTCTCCCTTTCTCAGATCCCTCATGCGTCTTCCACCATTCTTGAACCGTCTCTTGATGCACGCTTCCAATCGACGGGAGTCTTTATTCCCTTTGCTCTCATGTCCATCTGATATGCTTGCGTTTCGTAAATTGTAACGCATAGCATCTTTCACCAGCTTATGTATCTCATAAGTGCGTTTATTATCGCCAATGTAGTGCTCTATCAGGAAGGAGAAGTTCTTGAGTCGACGTATCGCTTCTCTCTTCTTCTTTTCAAGCATGTCTTCCGTCTGTTTTGTTTCCTCATACGCAGCAGCAGCATCCACTAACTTCTCGGTGATGGTCTCGTTATCCACGTAGGCTAAGATGTGTAGAACTTTATATGCTAACTCGTTCTCCTGGCGAATGCGATGAATCGAGTGACACCAAGTCTCAAGAATGCTGTTGGAACTGTTGTGTAACCTGTATCTGTCAAATTCGGGTTCTTTTGAGATTCGCCAACGTGTCTGTTCTTCCTTCAAGTCATTAAGATACTGGCTGACAGACGTCTCTGTTCTTCGCATATATGCCCCTGCATGTGATATAGCAAGGGGCAGAAACTGCAGTTCTTCAAGTAATAAAGCAACGTCACCTAGCTCGCCATTGCCATTTGATTGAGGCAATGTCGACTCAAACAATGTCTTGCTTTCTTCAGAAGTCATCCTTGGGACAGCTATGCCTCTCCGTGCGCCTACAAGACTCCCAACGATTGCTTCATCGCGACTGATCCATAAGACAGTGCCATTTGGGCCTTTGGGGATGTAATTCATGATGTTGCTGGTGTTTCTTCCAGTGGAGCCGACACCGAATAGAGATAAGTCGTCCACGTTATCAATAACCAAGAGCCATCTGGGCAAAGACTCAATCTTATGCCGAACATTCTGCAAAAACTCAGGCCCGGGGTCTTGAGTATTCATGGCCAGAACGCTCGCAATTGAGCCATAATCTCGAGCGAATGTCGCCTCGCTATCCGCATGAACCCAAAAGACGGAGCATTTCCTTTTGCTATATCGACAGTATGCGAAGTCTAGAGCGATTTGCGTCTTGCTGTCAATCAGATATGAGTGAAGTTCTTCCAGCAGTCTTTAGTGGGCTTACCCAGATCCTCCAAGGCCCCAAAGAGCTGCGCTTCGAAAGTCATCTGAGGTCTTTGGTAGAAGTTCCTCAATCTTGGATGATATTTCAGGTCGCGGCACAAAATCTTCGTTTTTCTCATAAGGAAACAAAAAGAACGGTCTCGACTCAAAACGTTGATTGAAGTTGAAGGTTTGTTGAGCGTTGCCTGTAGCACTGATCCCTGTCACAACGTTGCTCCCGTAGACCGGGTCGTCGAATCTTGGGCCAGCCATTGTAATAAGTATAAGATGATGACTGAGTTGATCAAGATCATTTCATTGCAAGACATCGTCGGATGAATTGACGTGTCGAGTTCCATAACCCTCAAGGAAGATCAGATGAGGCTGCGGCCAATCGACGTGATCGCCTTGCCGCCCAAGGCCCTGGTCAGGATCCATAATTGAGTCTGATGAAACACCATGATGCTTCGTTTTCTGTACCATTTTTCGGGCGCTTAAAGCTTCTTTTCTCCTCAGCTCCGAAGAAACCTTTTTTTTTTTTTCGGTATGCAAATCCGTGGATGTGTGATCCAATGATCGCTCCACCAAAGAGCCGCAATGACTTCCTAATCGGTATCATCTGTGCCCTTCCTCTTGAGTATGAGGCAGTTGGCCATGTTGTCGACAAGTTTTGGGATATCAAGCTTGGGAGAGCCATTGGTGACAAAAACTCATACTCATTCGGCCGCATCGGAGGTGACAATGTTGTTCTTGTCATGTCAGGCATGGGTAAGGCCAACGCGGCGAGTACGGCAGCGAGCCTCCACATCAGCTTTCCGAACCTCGAACTTGTTCTGGTGACTGGAATCTGCGGTGGTGTTCCAACGTCTGATTCAAGTGCGGAGCTTTTGCTGGGCGACGTTGTAATCAGCAAGGCTGTTGTTGAATACGACCTTTTCCCCGGCAAAAATAGGAGCAAAAGCACCATCGATGATCGGTTAGCAAGACCGACAAGACATGTACGCAGTTTCGTTGCTCGTTTCGAGACGGACAGGCTCCGCGACGCGCTTGAAGACAGGTCGGCTGCCATCTTGGAAGAGCTTCAATCACGAGCCGTGGTGGAGGGCCAAGCTTCAATCTATCAATATCCTGGGGCAGACAAGGACTGTCTATTCTTTCCCTCATATCGACACAAGCATCAATCAGACTGTGATATTTGCACATCTGACTCTGAGGAGGTGTGCGACGCAAGTCGCAAGATTCCATGCTCCGAGGTTGGATGTGATGAGGGACAGCTCCTTGCCCGAAAGCGTCTCGACCAGAATTGGAAACTCCAAAAGGACGGTCGCGAGAAGGAGGCTCAAGCCCCATTCGTATTTGTCGGCCATTTCGGCTCAGGGGATACTGTCCTCAAATCAGGCGAAGAACGCGATAGGCTTGCACGAGCGCATGATGTCGTCGCATTCGAGATGGAGGGTGCCGGCGTCTGGGACGAGGTCCCGTGCATTATCGTGAAGGGCGTATGTGACTACGCAGATAGCCATAAGAACAAGGGATGGCAGAACTTCGCGGCTGCAACGGCGGCAGCTGTAACGAAGGCGCTCATTGAAGAGTATCCCAAGACTGATAAGCCCAGAAAGAAAATTGATGAGAGCAGCAGAGAAGAGAGTGAGGAAAGTAGTCAAGCGGGTAGAGATGCGCCAGTATTTTATGCCGATGTGTCAAATTGTAACATTTTTACTGGATTTCATTCAAGTGGTGGAACGCAAGTTATCAATTTTGGATGAAGGCGAAGGTCGGGAACAATAGAAAGAGATGGAATGGGACGCACAGTTAATTCACCCAGCACATGATGTCACCACAAGCAAGACTCAAAGTGTAAGAATGAGTAATACGATACTTAAAACGCTTCATAGGATTCATAACTATTTATATATAGTGTCATTTATGGAACTGCTAAACCTTTTCATATTTCGTACCCGATTCACTTAAGCTTCCTGCTTTCGCTGGTGCTCGAGCTCAATGCCAGTGGCGTGGCTCTCCTCAGCGTATCGCTGCTTCTCATCACGAGCCTGGTCAAGCTCCTCGGCGTTCTTGTTACCGTGAAGACCGATCTTGTACCAGGGAAGCTCGAAGAGCTCATCCATGCTCTCAAGGCTTCGTCCACTGGTCTCAGGAACAGAGAACCAGACCCAGACACCACCGACAAAGGTAACAGCGGCAAAGCACCAGAAGGTTCCCTTGGGGGAGATACCGCCCTCAGAAACAGCCAGAAGCATGTTAGGCACAGCGCGAGAGTTTCCGTACTGGTTGGCAAAGTGGAGAGTCATAGCCCAAGATGTAGCGAGGGCACGAATGCGCAGAGGGAACAGCTCGGCAGTCAAGAGGTACTGCATAGAGTTCCAGCCGAGAGCCCAACCGAAACCAGAGACGTAGATCATGGCGATGGCGCCACGAGAAGCACCCTTGTCGTTCTCGGGGAGAACAAAGTCCTCAACGACACCGAGCTGGGGGATCTTGGTGAGGAAGGCAGCGACGTAGATCATGGCAATGGTCTGAAGAGTGATACCGATGAGAAGAGCGCGTTTTCGACCGATGACATCGACGAGGAAGAGAGCGCAGATAACAGCGGCGATGAGCTTGACGATACCGAAGACAGCGGTGACGAGAAGACCCTCCTGCTTTCCAACAATGCCCATGATCTTGAACAGGTCGGGGGCATAAAGGGTGATGGAACCAGCACCGGACCACTGCGAGAGGAACTGAACCATGGAGGACATGTAGAGACGGTACAAGTTGCTAGGAACAAGGATCAGCTCCTTGACCTTGCCGAGCAAGCCAACACCCTTGGTAGCCTCGAGCTCGTGGTCAAGAGCAGCCTGGATCTCAGAGATCTGGTGGACAATATACTCTCCGTCAGCGGGCTGCTGTCGGAGACGGCCCAGCACACGGGCAGCTTCGTCGGGGCGGCCTTCCTTGACGAGGTAGCGGGGAGACTCGGATTGGAAGAAGCTGAGGATGAAGATGATGCCGGACATCATGATGTGAAGGCTGGTGGGGACGAGCCATTGGTTGTGAGAGTCGTCGGGGAGGTTGAGATGGCAGCCGTAGTTTGTGAAGTAAGCGAGGACGATACCGATGTATACAGCGCCCTAATCTGTTAGCCATTGTCAAATGAGATTGGTTAGTGAGGAACTTACAGTGAACATGCAAGAGCAGAGACCTCGAACGGCAGCGGGGGCAATCTCAGCGATGTAGACAGGTCCAACGACAGGAGTCTGACCGACACCAAGACCACAGATGAAGCGACCAGCATAGATAGCACCAAGGTTTCCGTTGACGCCACCAATCATGAAGATAACAATACCGACAGCCCAGAGGGTGCAGAGCACACGAGTAGCCCAGATACGACCAATACGATCACAGATCATGAAAGCACTACACCAGTCAGCACCCAAATTTCCCATCATTAGCAGCAGTTGACTTACATCAGAGCACCACCGACAGAGCCAATCTGAACCATAGCAGAGACATTGGCCTTGATATTAGCCTGCTCCACGGAGGAATAAGAATCATAATGGATAGTCTCCTGGAAGTCCTTGCTGTTGAACGAGCCAGAAATGAGACCCTCGTCAATACCTCGCGCCGCGCCGAGCAGAGCAAACGACACAACGGCAAACCAAAGACGCCAGTTGAAAGCGCCCTCTGGCTCGCCCAGGTCCTTTAGCTTGAAGATGTTGACGGGTTTCTTGACGCCTCCAGCCATGATGAGATTGCCCTCGGTCCTTAGGTGAGAGGTATAAGGGTAAAAAGAAAGATGGACAGAAGTGCCTGGTTAAAAACGGGAGAGACGAGAAGAGTCTGGGGATCCTTTTATACAAATTGCAATACTTGCTTCCCCACGAGATGTGCAAGCTGATCTCATTCACCCCGCTCTTCTCTCCGGACTTTGTTACACCGAACCCAACACTAAACTTCCTTTCCCCATCCCTCAAATAAACAACTTGATGATCGCTCATCCTCGAAAATGTCATCCAATGGCGGAGTCTCCATCGTTTGGGGCACTAGAACGTTACAGCGGCCGTGGAGAACCCTCTCACAAGGAAAAAAGAAACATGGGGTGGGATTTAGCAATGACGCTAGCACTCATCTTTTGTTCGCCGAGGTCCCCCCCTCACGTTCAGAAAAGGGAAAGTCTGACATCAATTATCACGGCAATGGCTTTTTCAGTTGTCACATAGCATGTATTATACTTTGGTAGGGCGTGGGATGCCCAGCCGCTACCGGCAAGTCTACCACGTTTTCCGCCAAGGGCCAAGGCTTTGCCAATGCAAATCGTCCCGGCTGGGCAGTGGCTTCGATTGGAGGCGGGAATAGCAGAGGGCTCTTGTTCCCCAATACCAAGAGAATTCTTCGACAACCCAAGCGCACGGGTTGTCAAAATAACCGCCGTTGCATTGGAAACTCTTAGTGACATTGCTTAAAGAATGGGCCAGGTCCAGAATCTCTCCGCAATCATGCCACGGCCACGGAGAAGGCAGAGACGATCACTCCGCATTCCCCCGCAGGTTTCGCATCTCACAGTGAGATCTTCAGAATAAGCATACAAACAAAGCGTAAAGTTTAGCTTAAAGCAAATAAAGCTGGAGACCAGGCCACCACCCCTGGCACCCAGGGATCCTCCAGCCCGTTTGGGTTGTCTTTAGTAAAAGATTCGGACCGGTTCTTTTTCTACGACCGATGGACTCCACTGGCAAGGAGCATGTTCCTCAGTTCAGACTCGTTCGTGTGGGTTGGCCGTTGCTGGTCGAGTAATTGGTCGAATGAGGATGACATTCACTGCATTCTAGATGGCTGGAGTGATACCCACTACCTCCAGGCTGCCAGATAAACTCTCCCTGTATACCCCAGAAGCCCCGTCTAATACGCGTAGCGAACAGACCCCAGAACTTATCCTCGCATGCAATGTCAACTCGTCTCGTTTGTCGCTTCGCCTTCCCCAATATGGATATGCGGAGGCCACATGGACCTCAACTGCCCCATGAGGATTTGGAGCTGCTGATGATGAAGAATTTGCGTGATGCGGAGATGACATGATGCCAAGGTGAATAATTGGGGAATTCTTTTCTCTTCATGGGTTTGCTCTCACGTCCAGTATCGACCCCAGATCTTGTACTCGTCCTGTGAACCACGGAACTGAAACTGCACCTCTGTAATGTCCTGGAAACCCTCCTTCATCTGTGGCGGTTTAAACCTGCTCGCGAAACCTGTAAATGCCATCTTGGGTAAGATCTGTCTTGACTCGGGGTTCAATGTGGTGTTGAGCGCCCGCACAGCATTGTTGTGTTCGCAGACTTGGAGAGGAGTTTTGAACCACACACAACGGATAGAGATGCCGAATTTCTTGGCAAGTTCTACCCAAACAGTCCTGGTCTCTGGATCGGCATTGGTGTTGTCTACAAAGGGACTTGGTTAGCGCGCTCGGACGGGGTAGTGGTGTGGGAATGGGGTAGCCCTGGGGTAAGCAGAATTTGGAGAAAGACGCACCTATGGCAATGGATTTGCCCGCTTGGAGATGCTCCCTCGCTGCCTGCACGCACTTGTCGCGTGTCTTGAGCTGGTCCTGGTTGATGCGCTCGTACCCCAGAGGCTTGAGGGATTTCCAGTAGAACGTTGATTTGCCAGCCCCGGGCGGCCCGCAGAATAAGATGATGTCCTTGTCGTTAGTCCTGTCAAAGGTGACCACGGAGCTCCCCGATTCAGCATCGTCGACGAAGGGATGCTCGGACAAGTCGAATTCACGAGCGAAACTCCGAGGCTTCTGGCCGAGAAAGAACTCCTCCGGCGTCTGATACTGGATCCCGACGTTGTGCGCAAAGTTTCTGTCCGAACAGCTAAAGTCTTTACCTGCGGCCGCAACGCCTCCTGGACCTTTCCCCAACGTTGCGGTGCGACCCCCTGCATCGCCAATAAATAAGCTGTTCCCCAGATCTATCTCGGATTCCGAGATGTCGTAGTCGTTGCAGAGTTCCTTCCACATGCCTGTTCTCGGTTTTCGATATATATCATGCTCGGTCGCCGCGTAGACGCATGTCGGAAGGTTCAGACTATTGAGGACGGCGCTGCATTTCTGTTTAAATTCGGTAACTCGTTTCTGCGCAGTGGCTTTTGGTGCTTTGGACTTGGGGTCGAAGTGTAGCGTTAACCCTGCCTGGTTCGATAAGATGACGACGCGATATCCATCTTGATACAGGTCTCGAAGTTTGGCGGGGACCGAGTTATCCCACCATTTCCAATCTGTCCCGCTGCCTGCATGCTTCTTGCCTGAGGCTGTCGAGATGAGTGTCGAGTCAAGATCAAAAGCCGCTATCTTCCTCCTCTTTATTGTCCTGTCTTCCTTGACTCCATCGAATCGGCCGACCAGGAGAGTCGCGGGGGTATCGTCATTGGGGCTTCGCTCAGACCAGACAGTAGGATCCTTCGGTTTCTGCGATGCTGGTGTAAAGAAGTTTGCTACAGCGGTCTCTAGGTAGGTCATGTTAGCCAGTCGTGCAGCGATAACATGCTGCGGGATGGAAATAACGCTGCTTCTGGGGTTGCGCACTCACTGGTTGTGCCGCTCTGAAGTTTGCGCTTGAGGGGCGGCGGAGAAACAGGAGCATCAGAGGCTTTGCGCTTGGGCATGTCGCTTGAAGGCATTTTTGCGCCGGCCAAAGCGGTTGCATCTGGTCGTGTTGTGATATGTCGCTGTTGTTGTTGAGAGATGTTGAAATGCCGAGGTGTTAGTCGGGTTCAGTAGCCAACCACGCAAGCCACGCCAAGCCAGAAAATGCAAGCACTTAACCTACAGTCTTGCAGTTGACACGTACAATTAGAAACAGCACTCGCAATTTCGAGTAATTGAAGTCAAAAACATATATAATAACTTTATATAATTATTGTTCTCACAGTTTTGAAGATTCAGTACTCCTTATCCGTTTGGTGATGCATCAAATCTTGTTGAATGTAACTGTTGGACCTTGGATTTAGACGCGCAATTAGCTTGAATTTGGTGCTAACGCGTGAAGAGTCGCGAAATCACGTGCACTCGAGCAAAGTCAAGCTTGAGCTTCAAGCTCTGGTGGGGTATCTTGAATACAATATTCATCAACAGTCAAAGTTACATTCCGCCTGAGCACATCACATGGTATCATCTCAGTAGCATACTAACCTTGGTACAATATCTGGAGCAGCCCACACAGCGACTATTTAAACCTGACAAACCAACTGGCATCAATTGACAAGTAGTCAAAGACATACCCCTCTCACCCGCTTCGTGGACCAACTTGTCTCTCAAGCATCAGCCTCTAACCGCGATCATCGTCGCAATACCAACATAAACTAAGAAGACAACACAAAAGTCATATCCAGTAAAATTGGCGACAAAAGTCTTTCTTCGCTCCCGCCAAAATGCACGAGATCTTCCTCACAGCCCTCATCGAGGACAAAGACTTCACCTCAGCATGCGCAGTCCTCGGCGGTCTCACAAACATGGACCCATGGGAATCAATCCAGCGCGTCCTCTACTTCCAAGGTCCCCAGCGCCCCATGGGTATCTCCAATCAGAGCTCTATAGAAAAGCCCATACGGAATAATACTGGGTTCCTTTGGAAAGAGCTTCACCAAAACTTGACCCGACAATCGTTCATATTGCAGACGCGATATGATGTCCTCAAAAACCGCGACATGGGAGTCAATGCGCCCCCAATGGATCTTGATGCGATGCAGGGCATCTTGAGGTGGACGGATTTTCCTGATCCGCCGCGGGGACAGCCTTTGCTCACGCAGCGGAAGAAGGTTGAGCTTTGGGATCAGAAGAAGTTGCCTTCAGTCATGCGCGACAACAACCACATGTAAGAAGACCCACCCGCTCGGCTCTATTGTTACTGACACAGCCCAGATTCAAGACAGAAACAATCGAGGAAGTCTACCGTTTCTACAGAGATGACATCGAGTTCTGTCTTACACGCCACTACTTCCTCCAACCTTTAGAACACTACGCCCCCATGGAATCGAAACAGCAAGCAACCACCCCAATGGGAAGTCTACCGCCTTGGGAATCTCTCACACCCGTGGACCAGCAGAGGCGGTGGTTCCTCCAGGTCAAGGCCCATGTCGTCCAGGATAACAAACCGGACGAGATCCGCAAGGCCCAGGATCAACTACTAGCTGTGCGAAGAGAGCTCGATGGAGTTTTCGAGTTCCGGGGTATTGATCGCAAGGTTCACGATACCAGGGTTATGCAACAGATGCAGGGGGTTCAGCAGTTGCCGCAGAAGGTTACGGTTGGGAAGTAGAATGTCCACAAGCAGAAGAAGCCGCGCGTGCGGTATTGAAGACTGCCCACTTTCCGCGTGTTGACGGGCCACTGGTTGCATTTGGGGTAGGGAAATGGGGCACGTAGCATAATAATGCTACAATTAATTAATAGATGATACCCGGTATGATAGACGGCATGATCGCCTAACCATCAATACCTTCTGATCACATCAAGCTGTCTAGCCCGCCACATTACGGTGCTCTGAATCCTTAAACTCCTTACTTCATGATTACCTCCCATGCTATCGCTCAGCTCCCATATGTAACCCCTCATATACGCTTCATTTGTTCTTCCACGCCTGATCCGCATCTACACAAGTTAGCACAATTCCTCAACGACTCCATCCATACTCACCCTCATGAACAACCGGACTGGGAATATCCTTCCTAGCCTGCTTCTTAACCCTCCAATCCGTTCCAAACTTCCTATCCCTCTCCCCCACATGCTTCTCAAAGTCAAACTGTCCATCCGCCGTAAAACTCGTCATCAGCTTCGGCTCCCCCAACGGCAGCGTATCACCGCGATCGGTCTGCCACAAATGATACACCTTTCCATAGAGTTGCACAACTTGGTCCATCTCGTAGTTCTCAGCGACTTGCCATGCGCTTTCGGGGACCGCGCGGTTCGGCATTATGAGCATTCCGGATTTCACTTCGTAGACGTGCGAGTGCCAGAGTTTGCGCTCTTCTTTGTCGAGCGTTTCGTAAAGTTTTGGGGTTATCATGTATTCGATTCCGATGAGGCGCGCATTGGGCTCGTCAGAGTCGTAGAGGATACATTGCCGGACGTCCTCGTCTGCTGCGGTTAGTGATTGAGTCGGGGTGATGGCAAGGGACGTACTTAGATGGGCGCAGTAGTGATTTGTCTCAACGAAGCGAGAGGGATCATCGGCGTATGCGTGAAAGGCGTTGAGGTGAGCGCAGATATGCTTCACAGGTCGAAACTCCTACCATCAAATGAACTAAGCTCCTCAACGCTCTCCAGAGGTAACTCACCTGCGTCACAGCAGCGCCAGCAGTAAGGACCTGATTTTTGGCCGAAAGAGGCTTTCCCATGCTCTCATTCGTAACAGGAATTTTCTTGTCTTCAGCCATCTCGAATGTCGTCAAGTTAAGATTTGCGATCGCCAGATCTGAGATTGTGACGTTTAACGGTTCATATAAAGCCAATGGAGATTACGTCATAGACATCTGAGTTTACTCGACACAAGATCCGATTCATTGGGAAATTTTGCGGTACGTAAATATGAGATTCTTAGAGGTTCATTGTGATTTGCTGAAGCGTCAGTATGACGAGGTAATGACCTTCCGATGTCTCGGCGCCGACGATCCACTTTCTCGGTCGGTCATTGCGGGGGCTGGTCCGGCGACCGGTGGTTACCCTGAAGCCATATGATCGCCGTGTCTTTTTCTTTCTTGTTAGTATAGACATGTAAGAACATGAGATAGACACAAAATTATATACTTTCAAATCTCATTATTGATACCTATTGTTTCTTTTAGAATCAGATTTACTCCTTAGGAAGCCGACCGTCTGTCATCACCTCACATCTCGCTCAAGCTGTTGAAAGAGGAACCAACTAATCGGGTTTAGACGCCAATTTATTGATCTAGTCTAAAACATCTCAATGGGAGGTATCTACTTTACTATCGCAAGAACTCTGCCTGTCGCAAGAAAATCTCAATAGCAACAATCCTCTCCCAGTAGACCTCCAAATCTGTTACACTTAGTCCAAGGTATTCCGTGATACTCTGTGTCTAAACGAAATCACAAACTCCAAACTGCAAAACTCAAGATCTAGTTTCCAAAAAGCTTACTTCTTGCAGGCGAAGCGTCGCTTGCGCTCCTCAAGCTCCTGCTCCTCCTTCTCACGACGAGTGTCCTCATCAGTCCATGGACGAGCGTGCATGTAGTAGAAGTCGTTGATCGCGTCTTCACGATCACGCTCATCCTCGATAGCTAGGATCTTGCTGTAAGTGTCCTGGACAGTCTCGACCATGGGAACTTGAACATCAGCGTTCAATGCACCGTAACCCTCAACGCCAGCTTCCTCGTGGGGGATCATGTCAACACCAGCAGGGTCATGAGTGAACTCACTCGCCCCATAGGTAATCATGCCAGAACCAGCAGGGCTAAAAGCGAAATCAGTCGTCTCAGGGATGATGCCAGGCCCGGTGGGACTGGGAGTAAACTCAGTCGCCTCAGGGTTGAATGCTGTGATGGAACCACGATGAGGGGGAGTGGAGATGGGAGCCTCATTGGAAGGGCTGAGCATCTCGCCCAGGGAGGCGATGCGCTGGCGACGATAGATAGAAACAGCCTGTGGGTTTTCAGGAGTAAGGGGGTTCACAAACTCGGGGTTGCTAGGCTCAGGATGGTAGACCACGGGCTGAGCTGGATGAGGGAGGTCAGGCTCAGTAAGAAGGCTAGGCGCAATTGGCTTGGGGTGATAGGGGGTGATGGGTTGAACGAAATCGGGGCTGGGGAGATTCATCGCATGATGAGGTGTCATACGGAGTCGAGTCAAGGGGTCGACAGGCCGAAGATGCTCAGGACCGACAGACGGAAGGATATGGGGGTTAATACCCTGGTACATAGTGCTGTAACCCTGGAAGGGTGAAGACGTCGGGCCAGCTGGAAGAGTGTCACGAAAGTAGAGCATAGGCTGCTGAGGAGCGTTGGGAGAAGTGACGTCCTGAGTCTTCTCACCGGGGAACTCACCAGCGTCCGTGGGCTCGAGAACATCAGCTGGGCAGTGATAAACACTAGCCTTGGTGTCATCGCCATCCTTGGGTTCAGCAGGATCAGAACGACAGATGAATCCGCCGAGAAGACGGACATGTCCAGGAGGGACATCATCGCGAGGGGGGACAACAGAAGGCTTGAGACCGACGGGAAGGTTGGAGTAATAAGAATCCATGTCGGTGTCTCCGGACAGGGAAGAGTTGAGAGAGGGGGGAGTGACAACCTGGCGCATAAGAGGGTTAGTCATGGTAAGACTAGGTGTCTCGGGGCGAATGTTGTCGATGGAAACAAGGTCGTCACCCTTGAGGATAGAGAGACGACGAAACATGGTGAAAGTAGTCAAGAGACTCTTAGGGTTGTTGGTTGTTTTGTCTCCAAAGCTGATAGGGTTGGATAATAGTTGCTGAGATAAAAGAAAGATGAAGAGGAGAGGAGATGAGATTTGAGTTGCTCGAAAGCTGGTGAGGAAGAAAGAAGAAGATCAGGCTCAGGGACCGAAGTTGGAATATAAAGGATGGATTCTGTTATTCACTGGAAGTGCTGGAGATGTTCGAATACCACTGGCAACGGGACTGCGCAGCCGTAAAGGGGGAATGCATCACATTCGACTGTTGCCAGTGCACTGAGTTCTGTTCAAGCGGATGCCTAAAGCTGCCTCGAGTCTCCATGACAGTGGAACTTATATCCATTTCCACTCATTGGACCTATCTAGAAAGACGAGTCTACAGTCGGTTGATAGTCATCGAACACCATCGCTTTGATGCTTGCAGTGGTAGGCCACCGAGGTTAGTGAAGCGAACGGTCTCAATCGCAAGTGAACATGGGAAATAACCAAGAAGAATCCCTTTAGTATGGAGTAAGTTGAGTGATATGGTATTCTCATTGAGATAGATAGAAGATTGATGACCTGGAAGTTCACATCATCAAGTTGATCCAGGCCCTGGGACGATTGACCACGTCTCCCCCGTAAATACCAACGACCCATCCTGTCTCAATTTCTCCGGATCAAGATAGATCTTCAATTCAACATTCGTCTTATCAACATTCGATACCCTTGCTATCAGATAAATCGTAGGCGACGTCGCCGGCGAAAGAGTCGTGTTAGAATTCTCCTGCATCTGCGCAGCTCATCAGTTAAATCCCAAAAAGAAACGCTGAACGAAAGCTGTGAACACTTACCCGTTGATACTGCCGCTTACTCATGTAAAACGGTGTTCGGCTATGTCCCGTCGTAGACTTGACTTCAATCAAGAACAAGGGCTTTTTGTTCTGCCAAGCTGTTTTGTCGAGGTACCCTTTGTCCACCAAGTGATTCGTCAATACCCGCTTTCGGTCATAGTACACAATGTCGGCGGTTTCTCGGGCGGTCCAGGGGAGCATGTCTGAGTAGTCGGGATGAATGGTGACGAACTTTCGCATTTGGCTTTGCCAGTTGTCGCGACTGAAGCGAGGTAGTGGAGGATCCATGTTGCGAAGAAGTTCAAAGACCTGTAATGGTATAAGTATTGTATGTCAGAACAATAATTACTGGTAACTTACAAAAAGCTCACCGAGAGCTCCTATTCGCATGTCTCGTTCAGGAAGGCCGTGCGATCGGAATCGTCGCGATAGCTCAATATCTTCTTCATCTACTTCTGGTAGTGCACCGAAAAGACCCGACATGTCATAGGCGCCCTTACTAGGGAACGTTGCTGTGTTTGCGGCAGAAATGACATTGCTGACCAGTCTCAGATACTCTTCTTCGTCTTCTATGGTAGGATGTTGGGATGCTTCGCCAAAGCTCTGGAAGAGGAATGCTGAACTGGGCTGCGCTGTAGGGGAAGAGCCAAAGATAAAGGTTGGCTGGCTTGCTGATCTTGGCGTCGACTGTAAAGACTCATGCCGGCCTGCGTTCCGATGAACATTTGATGATGTTCGCCTATTTTGGCGGAAGTATTCGGCCGTGGAAGACGTTGGGGTGAACAGTCGTCGTCCAGTGACGGATGAGTTTGAAGTCGCTGGACTTCGCTGTCGAACAGGGAGGTCTGATAGTCTTGGGGGAGATCTCAGATTGTCGAATGTTTGAAGCATGGAGTCTTCATCGCTCGATATGTCGTCTTCGTGAATCTCTGGCTGTGCTAGGAATCGAGCAATGGGGTCCTCCTCCGTCTCGTGGAAGCTAGCCTCATCATTTGACTCCTGCGCTTCAGGATACACAGTTGCATCATGTACGTCCTCCTCTTTGATGTCGTCATGCTGTCCTGCAGTGAAATCCTCTTCACCCTCTTGTCCATCCATCGCTTGAGGGATGTCTACCTCGACAATACCTTCCGCTTCCAGAATCTGCGTCATGTTGATGAGAGGGGCATTCAAGACCGCACTCACGATCTGGACAGCTTTGGAGCTAGAATGCTTCACTTGTAATGTAGCAGGATCTGTCATCATCCATTCTAGGAACCGTCTTGGAAGAGTCGAAAAGTAACAGAATCCTTGGGTCTTGGGATCACGTGGCACGTAAATCTTGAGGCTGCTGTCGTCTTCTCGTATGTGAAGCTCACTCCTATCTTGTACATGGATCAGACCATGGCCATCCTGCGACAAATGGAGTTCGGAGGAGATGCCATCCGTTTCGTAGACCTCTGCACCCAAGAGGGTCCAGTAAAGCTCCGAGCTGTCCTCTGAAGTTCTCGGACTGTTGAAATGCACCGCGATTCTGTAGAAGCACTTAGTAACTATCCTTAGCCCCTTTTCGCCTGAAACTTACCTGAACAGACCAGCGGCCTTTTGCCTGATCTCCCTGTCCGGGTATTGCAGCTTGTCCATTCGGCCACCCGCCACAGTAGAGATCTCCCGCACAGAAGTAGACAAATATCGAGACTCCAAGTCGAGCCACGAAAGAAATGGCCGTAACCGACGAACCTCATCCAAAGTAAAGTCCACCATCTTGGCCTTAGGAGCAAATATATCGCCCAGAGCCTTTCGGTCGGCAATAGCGAATTGTGTTCTGCCAGACTGTAACTTCACTGACTTATTTGGATACCTCACAGGAAAGACTGTTCCTCGAAAGATAGGCTCTTCATCTGGTGGATCAGCTGTCGTGTCAAGCAGAGAATTGAGCGCCCAGATGGTTTCCTTGACAGCAGCGACTGATGGTGGCGGCACTCTACTACCCATCTCTTTGAGCTCGTCGTAGGCCATGTCCAGCGTGAGCTCTTGCACACCGAGAAAAGCGACGAAGAAATCTTCCAGATCGGGGTAAATGTCGTTGAGAGCTACTCTGCCTCGGATTTGTGTAGCGCTCGACCATAGGCATTCACCGACTGTGTACCAGCGGCTTACGTTGCCAACATTGAAGTAGATCAATGGCTCTTCAGCGAAAGTTTTCCTAGATATCTGTTAGCTGATGGTGTGGAAAGGGAGAGTGTTCATACCGGAGCTTTGCAGTATCAGCCTCCATCATGACAAATCTCTCAGAGTCCAGAGAACTGTACAGGTCATTAATCCAGTCAAAGTCCTCACTCTTCAAGTCCTTCAATCTCCGTATCTCATTCAGGTAATCTTCCCACGAACAGTCTTTCACTCCGAGTGCCGTCTTGAAGAATTGTCGCAAGACATCGAGATCTTCTTCTGAGCGATGGAAAACGGTTCGGTAAAGGTGGGCAAGAGGGTAGGCAGTTTGCATGTCCTCTCTAGCGTTCCACAGACACTTCTCGGACGCTGTCCACATCGCTGGGCTCGAGTCGTGTGTCGGGATGTATATGAGGTTACCGTCATTGATCGCTTGCCTGTGCATGCTGGTTAGTTGTAGATTCAGGTATCTCGCAAATGGAACGAACCTTGCTTCCGCCTGCGCGTCGAGGAAGCTATCAGCTTCCCGACACCGGGAATAAATGACTTCGTAGAGATCCAACACCCTGGTGTTCCGGCGCACTCCAGCAGCAGTATTACTGTACCGGATAGTTCTCAGAATGGCCAGATAGAACTGGAGGTCATCTGTACATCCGACCCCAAGATCATCAACCAGGAAACCCCATTTGGTACGATACGTGGTCGATGTGATCGATTCACGCAGGTCCAAAAACACAAAATCTTCACCCTCAGCGTAGCGTGAATGCTTCCCCTCAAGCTCAGGCAGAGGCAAGTAAGTGCCCGAAAGCGGCTCAGATAAAGCAAACTCATTACTTCCTTTGCACACGACCTCGACTTGATACAACTCGCTTATGAGATCAGCAGATTCCATGACCTTTGTTCTCTCAACATCCCACACTCGCTGAAGCGCACCCAAAAGACTTTCCTGACGGTACTGCTCGATGTAGCGAAAAGCGGAAGATAGCTCTAATTTTTGGTCCGGACCCCTCTTGGTCAATCGAAGTTGAAGCCGAAGTCGGAGTCGTGACTGAAGCCATTCGTCCCATCCCCAAGAGTAGCCTGGTGGTGTAGCTGGCTTTCCCTGGACGTAGTCGTTATGGAGAAAAGGCGCTGCGAAGCCGGGTGCATCTCCCCGAGGCTTGAATAGTTCACTGGGCCCATACTCGTCGTCCGTTGTGAGATAGACATCATGTTTAGTTGGTAACCGTGCTCTCATATTCTGGTCATAGATATGGTAGCCACGCAACTTCGCCTGCTGCTCATCATCTTCGAGTAGCACCTCGGAAAGGTACAAGAACTTGAGATGGGCGATGGATGCTGCAAGAGCACCCGCATCGGCGACCGGCTTGATTGGCTTCTTCAGGATTAGAGCTCGCACATCCTTCACAAGCGCTTCAATGACGCCGAACGTGTCAAAGAGCGCCCGACGATCAGGGTTGCTGGCTGCTTCCGAATCGACCAGACTCAAATCGAGGTCATCAGGGATTGCGAGGCTGCCCGAGGAATGCGAATAGTAGAGCGGCCCGCCGCTTGAAGAAACCCAGGTGCCATTCTCGAGGGGGATGAATCGAAGTTGTTTGAGGCGGTCTTGGGCGGGGCCCATCGTAGCAGTGTTCTTCAACAGAATAAGTGCTCGTGCTGCAAGTGAGTGCCATTCGTTGTCTGTTGCGGGACTCTTCATCCTCGAGTCCTCAGTGTCCCTTTCGAGATCTTTCTCAATACGAGTGATCGCATCTGAGGGCGACATGCTTTCTAGCCCATACGGCTCCAACAGTTTCAGATCATCACGTGTATACTCCTTCGCAAGGTAAACCTCCTCGTCAAGATCAGTGAAAAGCGGATCACCGTCCTTATCTCGCAACCATGGCTGAAGACGACAAAGCTTGTGAATGTAATCCAAGTTTCCAGTGCCGAGAGTGCGGAGGATTTTGACCTCCTTTATGCGCGATTCGATTCTTTCGAGGAGACCTGACCAGAAACTGTCCCAAGGATACGAGTTTCGTTGGGGGAGCCAGCGCATCCACTGGTACTGGAGTGTCGGATGCTGACAGAATTCTTCGATGGCCTTGATGAAGCAATCCGCGATGCCGTTTAGGAGACCGCGGTTTCGGAGGGATGTAGTGACGATGCCTTGTCGACTGGCTTCGGTCACGAAATCGGTATGGATGAGGAACTATAACAAGCGCGATTAGTCTCTGGAAATTACGGCTATCTTGCTTAGATAGCATTGTTTAAGCTGATGGCAAGAATGGAGAAGGCCGCAATAAAGCCGGGATTGTAGCGAGCCCGCATAGATTGTAGTTCTGTCGTGATGGGTGCCAGGTTCCAACATACCTTGAAGCCCATCGGCCTCATGGGCAAAAATGCAAAGACATCTTGGTTCTCAATAATTGGAGCACCCGAATCTGCTAATGGGAATGCCAAAACAACTTCCGTAGACGAATCAGCGCGATCTTGCTCATCGGAGTACATTCTGTTTTCGCTCTTGGGAATATTCTCCGCCACATGCTTCGTGACATGATACTGCCTCTCCTCCACCCCCTCAAAAGTCTCCTTCTTGACAGTAACTGGGTTGCTCCCACGGAGGGAGTATGTCGTGCTTGACGTTTGAGTATCATCCTCATCGAAGAATGAGACCTGCACTCTTCGGAGTTTGCGAAGGAATAGTAGAATCGTATGTTGTAGGTCTTGGAACTGAAGTCGGATGGTCTCGCGCTGCCTCGCATCCTCCTCAGGTTCATCACTCGTATGGAGAAATAACGTAATGCGAGTCGAAGAGTCTCCCAATGACTCATCTGCGTCTTCCCATACTGGTGTAACCATGCCGAGACCGGAGTCCCCCTTGCGATGTGTGAACGAGAACGAAAAGTCGTTTGAATGAATGTGAACTTTCCAAGCTGCCATAAACACAGACTTGAAGCCAATGCCCTTCTCTCCAATGTAACCAGCTGCCCCGACTTTTGAACTCTTGCCGATTGCGCAAATGGCCTTGAGATTCTCATGCGTGAAGCCGTTCTCATTGCACTCAATTGACACCCTGTCTGGCCGAACTTCGAAAGACACATATGGATCCTGTCCGTTTGAGAGAGCCGTGCTGTAGTTATTGTCATCGGCATTTTGGAGCAGCTCAAAGACAAATCGAGCATTACTTGTGTAGAGATTTCGTGCCAGCCTGCAGCATCGTCAATAAAATACTCGGAAGCCTGTGTCTGAGATAAAGTACATACGTCAAGACAGCCGAGCCTATCATCTCATCCTTTCGAAGGAGAGCTTCTTCCACCTCGCGCCTAAGCTCAGGGTTAATCGCTCCAATCCGCGCAAGCTGCTCTTCGCCAAGATAGCCGCGCTCTTTTGCAATCTCCTTCACCAGATCCTGAGCCGTGCGCTGGCCCGGCCCAGGCTGGGGAGTATCGGTGGACATCTTTATGCACGGCCTACGGACCCTGGGCTATCAAGACCCGTAGTTATCGCTAGGTATATTGACGCAACATGCAGCGAAGAGAAGCAAAGTCAAGCGGGGGAACTGGCGGCCAGATCTGTATGTTTATCAGCCTCCTGTCAAGAAATGTGTGATTTCTTCCTACCGCTCTCCTCGTACGAGGCCGGAAAGGCGCGTCAAGAGGTGATGCAGGGGCTTTCAGCTTGAGACGCAGATGAGGGAATGATTGGCCCAAAACATCGCCAAGGTGTCAGACTCCCACGTTGATCCTAGCCCAAGTGGCATTTCGTTGTTGTTTTGCTTTTGTTATGAAACGCATTGAGTAGCGAAAACTCTGATGTAGCTGTAATAGGCTTCCTCAGAGCCCAATTATCAGAAGCAGATGAGGCGCTTCATTGGTGATCTCTCTGCTGGATTGAAGATGTCAATCGAGACTGGCTGTGAGATGATGAAACATTCTGGGGGAGACCCCTGCGCCGCTGGAGATTCACATTTGTGCCCGTAAACCCTGGGTATTTCCGGTGTGGGACAACACTGGAGCGTACGCAGACTTCACTGGGGCATGTCAAGCAAAATCAGGACTGCTTCAGGCCATGGCTTTCGCATTTTGCATTACTGATTCATAGCATAGGTCGCATTAGAAATGAAGAATATTTGCTTGCGTCACCTTTTGCTCCATTTGTAGATTACTTGAGTACTGTGATCTGTCTTGTCTGCCTTGAGCCAAAATGCGGCTCACTATTTTTCATTCAATGACACTCCAATCATCCCTCTGCAAAAGACCAAGACTGCCGATAATACTCATCATCCTTCACAAAACCATTCGCTGTCACTCGGACTGGCACTCAAGCCTTGGCCATAAGGAAGGCTTTGACGTTGGCGAACTTCTCGGCGGTCTCGAGAAGCTTCTCAGCGTTGTTGGGATCATAGGAGAAGTTGACAGCACGTCGGGAAACAGCGACAACAGGAGTCTGCTCCTGTTCCTGATCCTGTCCCTGCTCATTTCCATTGACCTCAACAGCTAGCACAGTAGGCTGGGACGAGTTGGAAGGTGAGTTGCCGGGAGCCCAGCGGCTAGTGGCAATGCCCACTTCCTCGGGGTCCAGGATGTTCTTGACTTCTGTAGGTTAATGTCAGTCACCGTTAAAAGTGTAGAGAGAATATTCTTACCAGAGTCAAAACCGTGATCGTCGGCGTTGTCACCTTGCTCACCGGCGGGGGCAGTGTTGGTATTCCACTCATCAGCGGGAGAAGAAGCAGGCTCGGCAACAAGAGAGTCAGTGAAAACAGGCTCGGCGGGAGAAGAAGAAGGATCCTCCAGAGCAACATGCTCAGAGCCGGAGAATCCACTGAAGTTCTTTTCAACGGCAGCTTCGAAGCCGGGCTTGAGATCAGTGGACTCGGCAGCGGGCTCAGTAGTGAGGCCGGTACCAGATCGAGCGGCGTCGAGATGGAGGTGCTGGGTGACGCTGATAGCCTCAGTGATGGAAGCAGTAGGCTCAGTAGAGGTCTCGGTGTGGTAAGGGCACGCGGGCTTGTTGAGCCAAAGCTCAGAAATGAGCTTGGAACGATCCTCCCAGCCATTCTGGGCATCGGCAGAGCGAAGAAGAACAGACTCCAGGATCTGCTTAGCGCTAAGTCCGTTGCCAACTCGGTGCTCACGAGGGGTGCACTCCGCACAGCGGGCCTTGATAACGTCGCCGAGGTTCATTCCTTTGGTAGGATTCTCGCGATCGATGGTACCACAGGAGCCAAAGAAGCAAATGCATTTGCCTCGAGCGGCATCGCAGACGATACGATCCTTAGCGACAAGGTGAAGCTTTGCACAGTAAAATGCGAGCACAGGTGACACCTCTGGAGCGCACTGAGCGATGGTCAGGGTCTCACGGCACATCTCGACGACGAGATGAAGGCGCGCGAAGAAAGCGGAAGAAACGTGAGGATGAACTACGCGGAAAGGAGATGAGAGAGGGAGGATGAAGGAGAGGGTGAAGAGATACTTACCGTTGGGTTCAAAAGGGAAAAGCTTAAGGTCTCTTGTGCCTGGAGTGCGGTGGAGTGGAGAAGGAAGGAAGGAGGGAAGAGAGAGGAGGGAGAAAAGGCCCAAGTGAGGTGCCTCAGTTGCGTGCCCGAAAGATCAGGCAACCTTGGGCGTGAATCAAAACAAAAGAAAGAGGAGGAAGGAGAGAGAAGGCGCTAGTGGGAGTGCAGGCAATGACGAGGCAACTGCTGTAGTTCACAGAAGTTATAGTGGATAATAGGGGGTTATCCGGTGACTCGAAGCCTGAACGTGCTGAAGTAGAGATGATGATCGGACGAAACGGTGTGGAGAGGGGGGTTTGAGAGAAACTTGAGTGTGTATATGCCCTAGGTAGGTGTGAAAGTGAGGATGAAAACCAGAAAGACGAAGCAGTGATGCAGCTCTCGAGGAACTCCTTATTTACTCTTGATATCTTGGTGCAAGGAGATTCAGGTGGAGCTCCGATGCTTCAGTCGAGTACTGTTCTAAACCAATTTGATAACAAAGATTGCTCGGTATGCGTTGAAATCGTGAAGTGATATTTGTTTGATAGTGTCTGTGTGCATGGGGATTGATGGCAATCTGATATGTGCATTTATGCCTATGTGCTCTCCCCTCCATGTCTAACTACCCCAATAAGGTCACAAACAGATACCATGTAGATATAATACCAAGGTTAATGTTGCGAATTTACTCATGAGAACATTTGTTGTGCCTATTGCTGGGTGCACCTGGTGATTGCCTCTGAAATTCTAGAAGGATTAATGGATGTTTTCCACTTTTGATTGCCCTGCGTGCATTACCAAAGCAAGATCCCGCAAACAGGGATCTCAAACCCACTTCCACGGTGGTGGAAAAGGCACTCAGTGAAAGAAATCTCTTTGTGTGTTAGCAAAACACTACATGGCGACACTCGACGACTTTTCGCCCCCTGCTTTTACTGCGACAACAAAACCTCGCCTGGCTATTCAGAAAAATAATCATTCACCGCTGGCAGTGTTATTGTATGATGACCTCTCTACGACCGCCTCAAACTGCCTGTTGTCGTTGGTTTTCGACATCCTTATTCGACCCAAAAGCATGAAAAGAAAGTAAACTCCGCTCAAACGCATCCCTGATGTATAGCTAATGGTCTAGATAGCCGAGAAGCCTGTCGCCGGCGATCGTTGCTTCTTCCTATCGACCCAGGACGAGCCTCTGGCCACGAGACACCTGCGCTGTGACATTTCAGTACTACGACTCCATCTGTACAAAGCGCTCGGAAATTGGGAGCTCGGATCTGCTTCAGGAACACCTCCGCTTCCCAATGTGCAAGATTAGAAGATTCGCGATAACGTCTACATCTTCCGCGGAGCCAAGAAGACAACACGCAAACTGAAAGATTTGACATTCATCTGATCAAAGGCTGAGACCTTGGCGCAATGACAAGCCCGGCCAAGTTAACAGGCAACAGAATTAAAGATTGGGTCTTCTCCATACCAAGAAGCTCTTGTGGAACATGTCTTGCACTTTGGGGTAAATTGGGTCAGGTCCACATATCTCAGCTACTGGTCAGCCAGTCCCAGTATTCGATGATAGATTGAGTTTACGTGGACCACAGCGAGTGATCTGAGTAGATCCGAGTGGTATAGGTCACCGAGGATGAAAAGTTGAGCAGTCAAATTGCCAATGCTTGGTAGCTCCGAGGTGCGTAGTCAATCTCAACGCCGCCAATCAGGCTCACCAAGAACTTAGCGGAGGTCAAGATAAGCTTGTCCCTAGGAAACCACCAACTCTGGCCAAATCTGGCCAAATCTGGCTCAAATCCACGTGCTAAATATCCGGGGTTAGCAAGAAACACCCAAAACCTCAGTCATCAACAAAACTTGCTCTTTGACGATTGAAGAGTTGACGTCAAGCGCAACGTTTGGTCGACAGACTGTGACGCACGCCCAGACTAGCGCCAAGTCACCCTTGTCGTGGGAGGGTCGCCCATTTAAGCTTAATCGAGACGGCTTACCAGGGTCTTTGCGCCGATGATCGTTCTTGGGGGAGACATAACGGGCTTGGCAGACAATTTAACGTCGGCGGCTTGGAGCAGGTTTGTGTGAGGCTCTTCTGGCTTCGTTTTTGAGCTTGTGGAGGATAACAACTGATTGACTTGTGGCAGAGCTCAATCGAGAATTCTCCGACTCTGGACAGTAACGATACGGACGAGAGCACCCCTGCTTGTAAAAGAACAGCAAAACTGATGCATCGAAGCGGTCTTCATTGGAGAAACCACCACATGAATATACGCATGCCGTCAGATTGTAACCGCAACTCCCGTTACACCCAACGCGTCATCTTCACACAGTCTTCCCTTGGAGGATTTGAGAGGCAGCAGCAAAGAGGCATCTCACTTCATCTCACCTCTTGGACAACGTCATAAATTGGGCCGCCGAGACAAGGATACACCGAGCCTTGAGCCGCGCACAGCCAAAGAACCCGACGATCATCTTGGCAGCCTCCACTCCTCCATCCTCAAACTTCTTTGAACGTGTGCTCATCTTGTGGAGTAAGTCATCTCAAATCCTTTCCAAAAGCCATATAATAACTGGGCCGTCCCCAGCTTCTACGACTCTGCTGCAGCCAAAATATTCCCTTGACAGAATCCGGGGCCCCAACTTCTCCCCAGACTCAGTTGCCTGTGACATTACCACCCTCTTGAGTGGCCTGCTTCTCATCTTCTGTCTTGCTTCTTCCATACAAGCACACGATGCCTCTGCCAAGAGCCGATAGCGAGGCACCGCCCGCCTATGACGCGGATCACATTGGCCCCAACAACGACAGCCACCGGAACTCCAGCAGCAATGGGACTTTCATCAATGACAACGACGGCACTGGCTTTGGCCAGCGAAGAGTTTCCAAGGCAACCCTTCTACGCAACCCTTTGGCTGGCATGACTCGGGAAGAGGTCCTGGCTGACGTCGACGCCTTTGTCGAGTCCAAGGGCCTCGCTGAGCACCGGGAAGATTTCCGAAAGGGAGCTCTTGTCGCCCAAGTCAACAACACACCCGGTGGCTTTGAGAAAATCGACATTCTTTCCGAAGATGAGAAGGCGATCTTGAGAAAGGAAGAGACTTCTCGATGGCATCAGCCATTTGCCTTGTACTTTCTCTGTACTCTCTGTGCCGGGTCGGCCATTGTTCAAGGTATGGACCAGACGACCGTAAATGGTGCGCAGGTATGTAAAACTGCTTCGTATGCAACTGGCGGGTGTATCTAACGATCATAGGAATTCTACTTTAGAGAATTTGAAATTGAAAACGAATGGATGCAAGGTTTGACCAATGGTGCTCCTTACCTTTGCTCTGCCGTCATCGGTTGCTGGACCAGTCCGATTCTCAACAAGTATACTGGCCGTCGAGGAACCATCTTCATTTCTTGCGCCATCTCCACTGTCACTGGTTTCTGGATGGCTTGCACCACCTCGTAAGTCTTCTATGCTTATCCCGAAACTTGGGATCTCTGACATCTGCTAGTCTCGGTAACTTCTTGGCTGCTCGTTTCATGCTTGGTTTCGCCGTTGGCGCCAAGTCTAGCACGACGCCCGTCTACTCTGCCGAATCCACACCGAAGAACATTCGTGGTGCTTTGACCATGATGTGGCAGGTGAGAAGACCCTCAATACTAGTGGAAGATCGTAGGCTAATTGACCTTTCAGATGTGGACTGCTTTCGGTATCGCCCTTGGCTTTATCGTATGCGTTGCTTTCCAAAAGGTCACCATCATCGGCGGTCCGAACTCTCCATGGCGATGGATGATGGCTTCAACCTCTATCCCTCCGCTGGTTGTCATGCTTCAAGTGTACTTCTGCCCCGAATCTCCCCGCTGGTACATGGAACGCGGCCGATTCGACAAGGCTCTCCGATCTGTCAAGAAGCTTCGCTTCTCACCTATCCAGGCAACTCGCGACATGTATTACGCTTACAAACTGCTCGAGATTGAGCGTGGTGAGCGGGAAGGTCGAAATTTGCTCAAGGAATTCTTTACTGTGCGCCGCAACAGACGTGCTGCTCAAAGTGCCTGGTTCTGCATGTAAGCCATCCAACAAGAACATGAACCCCAAACCTTTGATTTAGAATGTCACTAACACTATTTGAAGGTTCATGCAGCAGTTCTGTGGCGTAAACGTAATCGCATATTACTCTACCTCCATTTTTACCGATGCCAACTACAGCCTTTCCGAGGCCCTCCTTGTCTCAATGGGTGGCGGCATCATCAACTTCCTCTTCGCCATCCCTGCAATCTACACCATTGACACTTTCGGACGCAGAAATCTTCTTTTGGTTACCTTCCCTCTGATGGCAGCATGCCTCTTCTTCACTGGTGGAGTGTTCCGACTTAGCGACGAACCGCGTGACCCCAAGATCGCCACCATTACTTTGGGCCTTTATCTCTTCATGGCGGTCTACTCTCCTGGTCTTGGACCAGTGCCTTTCACCTACAGTGCTGAGGCTTTCCCTCTCCATATCCGAGATATCGGTATGGCTTCCAGCACAGCTATTACCTGGGGCTTCAACTTCATCATCAGTCTCACCTGGCCAGCTCTGCGAAGAGCCTTATCTAACACTGGTGCCTTCAGCTGGTATGGTGCTTGGAACATCTTTGGTTGGATCTTTTGCTACTTCCTCCTCCCTGAGACCAAGAACTTGACCCTTGAGGAACTTGACAACGTTTTTGGTGTCTCCAACAGAGAGCATGCTTCATACTACTGGAGGAAGCTGCCCTGGTACCTCAAGAAGTACATTCTGCGCAAGGATGTTGCTCCCTTCCCTCCCCTGTATGAGTTTGCTGCCAATGACGGACATTATCCTCATGAAAAACCTGATACGAGCCATATTGAGGGTAACAACGCTGTGGGAGGCACTCAGGATAAAGAACTCTTCCCCGGGCCCCGATGAGCTCAATCATGAGGCGTCTGGATGAGGGGGAATGATATTTTCAACGAAGACTATTTATTGGGTACGATGTTTGTATCCGGCGTTTACTCAACATCAAATCGTCTGTTGGTTTCTATACACAGTAGGAGTTATATGCAGTTACGTAGAAGTATAAATGTGATATAACGACTATAACTTGAGACAAAGGCTTGGACGTGAGACTGTGTTAGTATTATCTTGTAAACTGTCGAAATTGACCTTCATAATATACACTCGCTGAATGTTCATCAGGTTATAAAAACATGGCAGGGTGCCCTTACTGACATCTTAAATCGTGAGCATTAGATAAAACTCCCTATAAAGATAGAATATATATCTTTTTAAAACTTTAAAACATATTTTATTAGCTATGTCATTTAAAATCCTACATCTCTATGAAGATACATAGCTGGGCGGTGCTAAGGTTACATTACATCTTGATAAACATTCAAAGGCTGTGTCGTAACTAGCATATGTTTCAGTTGCCAACACTCAGCCACCACATACATAATAGGCCCGACTGTGCAGCTGAAATGGTATTCAGCACCCAATGGCGGGTTTGATTTCAAAGCCTGATCGGCGCGAAGAGTGCATGATTGTCTTAGAAGACTGCATAAGTGCACCTTGCCAACCCCTTCAACGCGGCAGGAAGCTAGGCATCTCCTCTGGAAAATGGGACAAGACCCAGAACAGCTGAAATGCAGAAAGATATAAAAATAGCGCGAGCGCAAAGAGCGATGGCCCTTTGGTGTTAAATCAGGCTCTCGCACTTCTGGCCACGGTTTTCGATTTCCCAACTATCCTCGCGTCGACTTGGAGCGAAAACTAGCAATGCCCACTCCAACGAACCCGTTGCTACCAAATTGCGATAACGATCGCGATATAGAGCTGGAATCACACGAGCAACCCTCGTCTCAGGGAGTCTCAAGCTGGCGAGGAATATTCGGATACAAGCCATCAAATGAGTCGTCAGTGGTCAAAGCTTTCAAGGACGCTTTCTATGATCTCACCCACATTGGTAAAACCCGCAAAGATAGTCGACCACTTGACTGGAGTTTTATCCGGCAAGTCTCTTGGGCCAGCTGCTGGAATTTATCTGTTCTAGGCTTGCTCATCTATTTGTGTCTGGTACCGCTGATCTTTGGAGACGAAGAGAACCCGTGCCAACCAGATGGAGAGTTTCGATTTGATGGTGTAGATCAACCTGGTGGCTTTGATTGGTGGGCGCCCGGGGGATTCTTTGAGATAACACTTGGCTGGGGTCGGTTTAGATTTGGCACTGCAAAGCTCATTGATGTTGCTTGGGACTTGGTAAGTGCCCATGGCGAACATGATTATCAAATTAACTTAAGTGATAGGTTGTTGGCCGAGGGGGCCAAACAATCATGGCTCTTGTATCATGGCCAGTGTTTGTCCAATATCTCCAGCTCTCTCTCGTTATAAAGCCAGCGACTTACAGCGCCGTGTGGCTTATCAAGATTCAAAAAGATGACTCCGCTCTCGCAACATGGAGACTTGCTTCCGGATTCTTCAAGGTTGGCCTCGCGTCCAAGAAGGTCATGTGCTTCATGATCTGGACAGTATTGTTCATTCTTGCTTTCCCGACCTTTGCCAGTTCAATGACTGGGTATAAGCCGTACAGCAAGGCTTATGTTAACAGTGCCACTGGAAAGCTAGTGCAGTTTTCGGACATCGCCCCCGTTGCCTATGTGATACGAGATGGGGATAGAGTAGATGGCCTGAGCAAGGACTATCCTGTATTGTGGAAAGGCAGTAAGATCGTTCACCAGGAAACATTACCAAAGGCAAAAGCTGACAAATGTATTAGACTCAACAGATATTGCCAAATCTTCTTTTATTGAGCTCTTTGACACGTGTTATGAGCAGATAGATGTGAATGACACGCAAATTGAATGCCGGCTACAGAGGGAAGTGTCTGAATGTATGTACTCCCAAGCCTAGCTGCCCATTCTGGGAGATTTACTGAATATTGACTGCCCGCTAGATGCTCTGCTCTACGGGTTCGACAGAAAAGGCGGCCGTGAAACTCAAAAGAGGGGGAAAACATATTTTCGTAACAAGACACTGAACTGGCCACCCCTCAACATCAAAGCATTCTATCTCCCTGACGATCCGTTCTACTGGAACTTGACGGTGGCTTTTACGGATAAAGTTTCGAGAAAATCTTTCAATCCTTACGGGAATATCTCAGCCTTGACATTCCTGGTTGAAGATGACCTATACAATCTGAAGAAGGTCCAAGCTGAAGGAATCTGTCAACCGATAAAGAGTGGAGTATGTTTATGCTAACAGTTATCAACCAAAAGTTAACATCCATAGGAATCTATTGAATATCAATGGGGGTTTTCATTTCTCCAGTTGTTCGCTATGACTATCCTTCTCCAGTCGTGGAGTATCGGTCTGTTTATGCTGTGGACAACCACACACTTTACACTGAAGCAAAATGGCATCGCAGCATCGTCTGAAGGCTGGAAGGGCCTTCTTGAGTTGACGGATAACATCAAAGAAAAAATGGCCTCTGCTGGTGTAATTTGGGAGAATCTGACTGACAAAGAGCTACATGGCGAGATTCAGCTTCTCCTCACAGGGGGACCAGTCCTTACATCTTCAGAGGAATCCGATCCAGAAAACCTCCTACCTCAAGGGCATTCCAGCCTATGGAAATGGATACGGAAGGTCAAATGGCGTCTTCTAAAAGTCATATTCTTTCTAGTTTGCATTTGCTTGGAGAGCCTCCTTCGTCCTAGGGGACTAAACATCTACTTAGACAGCCGCTACGTAGACCTCCACGGAAACGGCTACCACCTTGACAAAGGGGCTTTCTGTATGGCAGTCGCTTTGTACATCATCGCAAGCATGATTATCGCCTGCAGCCTGGGCTCAACATGTCGGCAGAGGCTACTGATCATGTTAGTATCCATTGTTTTATGCTCCCCCTTCTTGTTTTACGATTTCCAAGATCGCGATCTTGTCCTGCCCGGGCTCTGTTTGGGAGCTTGTCTTGCCTTTTTCCTTGGTTCTTCACGGGGAAGTCGTGCTGTCTTGTTTGTCATTCCTGTTCTTTGTAATTATATCGCTGTCCTTGGCTTCTGGATTTCTTTTGCGATTGATCCACTGCGTTTCTTTTTCCGTTATCAATATTAGAGTCAGCAGTTTTGGGTCTTGCACGGCTTCTGCTCCTGCGCGTACGAAGATAGGTGCGAGGATTTCGAAAACCATTTACCGCCGCAGGATATCTCTTATCCCTCTGAAGACTGAAACGTAATCACCACATCAAAAGTGAGTGAATAAGTCCCTGAACACGCCGTTTCTTCAACGTTGAGCTTCTATTGGCTTACTCGGCGGTTTATGAAAAGTCAAATGCGTCATTACCTGCACCTAAATCCAACGCTCACCAACTATCATGGTTGCTCATTGGCTTGTTCGCTGCTTACTCATCCATCCTCACCTCGCATCGAGTTCTGGGCCTAGCATCGTGGTATCATGCTGTCCATGGAGGCTGGCTAGCGGGACAGGGGTCTATAATCTGACAAACATGAGATATTCTGTTAAGAACTATGTTGAGGCGCAGCATGGGATTTTTTATCTCTTTCCTTTCCCCTCTTGCAGTACTCTCTCACATGTTTTGAGCCTCAAGCTGAGCTGCTGTTACGATGCTTGGCCTTTTACCAGCTTGTATTTTGGTTATAGCTTTTGCGGGCCACGCACAGTGTAGTTCCGACTTCATTACACCTGAATTATCGAGTGCATCATGGTCCGAGAACCAAGTGTATCGAGTTGTTGACGACCTCGAAATAAAATGGAAGACCGATCATAAAGGCTGCAATCTCTTCCTATGGCAGGACTATCCGAAATTGGCGGTGGAATGGTACAGCAAATTGTTAGGTAAATATGATCAATATTCATGTTTGGTCCCCAATTGGCTAACCAAAGTCTAGAAAACACAAACAAGACTTCGCACGTCTGGAACGCAAGTTCGAGCGGTTTCTCTCAAGAGTCTGAAGACACTGTCTTTCACTTTGCGCTGTACTCTTCGGATAAAGATATCCCGCTCGCAAATTCCGGATCCTTCAATATCTCAGGAACAAATTCTAAAAAGCTCAAAGCAACTTCTGCATCAAATCCAACAGCAGCTTCAACAGTATCTCAAGTATCAGAAACCTCGACGAGTTCCACAGAGACGACACATCATTCAGTGGCCAAGTCAGAAAATGATTCGGGGTTATCAACAGCAGCATTGGTTGGGATTTCAGTCGGTGTCACAGTAGCAGGGCTATTGATTTCTGGGGGCGTAGGCTTATGTCTATGGAGACGATTTACGCGTCGACGACCAATGGAAGGAGCGGACAGCATCGAGAAAGCCGATCTCACAAAGGCTGAGTTGGGTAATACGCAAATATTGCAGGTAGGAAGTTCGGAGCTTGATAGCACGAGGGATGCAGCTGAACTCTGGGATACGCAGAAGCCGGGAGAGCTTGGAGATGAGAATAAGATACGGACGATATATGGTCTTTATGAGGCACCGTAGATATAATAAATTACGACAAGAGACCGAATCCGGCGATGAATATCTTTCTATGC
This sequence comes from Fusarium miscanthi, assembly GCA_014898875.1. Classification (NCBI taxonomy): domain Eukaryota; kingdom Fungi; phylum Ascomycota; class Sordariomycetes; order Hypocreales; family Nectriaceae; genus Fusarium; species Fusarium miscanthi. The sequence goes on from JAAVUA010000162.1 coordinate 57,164, forward strand.
TGTATCAAAGTTTTTGCGGATCCCTACGTACCACAATATAAACATGGTATATCTCACAAAGGCACGACGTTAGGAAGTAATAGCTACTTTTGTTGAGCCTTTGCAAATTTGCCTGCCTATCGCCTTAAGAGATTTGTTTTAGCTTTATTTCTTTGTCTCTGGAAAAGGGTTTGGGTCGATATATCTGGTTGAGAAATCATGAGCTTGACGTCCCAATGAATACTTAATCAGGGCAAGACATCGTCACCGACTTTTTATCGCCTCCATATTCCGAAAAAGCACATGAAATGAACTTCAAGACATGGAACCCATGGAAAAAACCTAGTCGCGGTATCATATGATCCGTAGCAATTAGCCAATATTGCTCGGTGTAAAATGCACCGAATTCCCTCCACTTTCCCGACCAAGGGGGCTCCAGATCAAGCCTCGAGACTTTTCCTCCTCCACGGATCCGAAAAACATCCCAGCTAATGCGGGGAGATCTGTCGATTGTCTGGGGCCCCAGATGCACCATGAGCTTAATTGGAAACGCGTCGGTTGAACTACGGCACTGGGTCAAACGGCTAAACATGATGCTATCCCTATAAGTAGCTCCTGATATCAGGCTTGATCGTGGTGTTTATCCACTGCATCACTGAGCATCTCAAGAATGGCGAACATTGAAAGAACTATGAGCAAGGTCGACTCCATTGGAGTTGACCACAAGGAGACTATCCTAGCTGTTGAGGTTGCGGAGGAGAGCAACACGACTGTTTGGAGGCTCTTGCGAGAGAATGTTCGTGTGATTGTTTTCACTTGGTTCGCCAACTGCGGCGCGTTTCTCTTCGGGTACGACGTTCTCGTTCAGGGAGCCATCAATGCACTCCCTATGTTCTCGTAAGTCAAAAAGCTCCCCACCCGTCTCTGATGCAAATGGCTGATCAGGGAGAATCACCTTTGGTTCGCCCTTCGGCGAGACTTTCATCCTTCCAGCCTTGTGGCAGGGTCTCTGGCAGGCCTTTAGCGCAATGGGGATCATGGCTGGTGCAGCAAGCAACGGCTTTCTCCAGGATCGGTTCGGCCGAAAGGTCATGTTTGGAGTTGGAGGTCTTATCTCTGCTGTTGGTTAGTCGAGACAAAGAAAATCTGAATCTTGAACCGGTCTAACTTGGACTTCTCTAGGAACGGCTATCGCCTTTGTGTCTGGAAATCCCGAGACTGTCGAACAAAGACGTGGCGTCCTTTTAGTCGGAAAGTTCTTCATTGGTATGGCCATGGGTATCAGCATGTCGACATGTCAGACATACGTATCTGAGATTTCGCCACCCAAGCTTCGAACCATACTTCTCGGATTCTACCCCTTCATGATAGTGAGTGCTCTTACTCCAAGAACGCACACATCACGCTGACAAAAAGCTACTAGACTGTTGGCCAGATGATTGCCATCACAGTGGTGTTCAAGGAGGTTGCTACAATGACACACTGGGCTTTCAAGATCCCCTTCGCCTCACAGTGGGCCTTCTCCGCCTACTCTGTAATCGCAGCCCTAGTCGTTCCCGAGAGTCCCGTATACCTCGCCAGTAAGAACAAGATCGACCAAGCCAGAAAAGCGTTGACGACACTCGGTTGCGAAAACATCGACGAACGAATCGCCATCATCGAAGCTACAATCCACCAAGAGCAGAGAATGAACACAGAGCAGCCTTCGTTCTCGGAGTGCTTCAAGGGCACCAACTTGCGAAGAACTCGTATCGTTGCTCTGCTCAACACCCTCCAGCAGTTTATGGGCATAACTTTGGTCTCGAACTCTACCTACTTCTTCATCATGGCTGGTATGACCCCGACTTTCTCTCTCACTCTCAACCAAATCGGCGTTGGTTTGAGTATGGCATGCACCCTTTTCTCTTGGATTATCATGTCCAAGGTTGGCCGAAGGTTTGCTATCCTAGCAAGCTTTGTTGTTGCTGGTGCCATTTTCATTGGAATGGGCGTTGCTGGCTTCTGGCCCCAGAACCAGACAGCATTGAGGTGAGTTCCCCAAACTACTTTACCACTATTCTATCTAACAGCCGTTGTAGATTCATCGGCGTGTCCCTTCTTCTGGCTGCTTGCACTGGTAATCTGGGCACAGGATCAGCATATCCCATTGTGGCAGCCGAAGTCCCTTCAACCGTCCTTCGAGCCAAGACTCTTGGTGTTGGTTTCTTCGTCAACGCCTTTATGACCTGGGCTTTTTCTCTTTGTGTTCCGTACATGTTCAATGCTGATCAGGGTAACCTGGGAGGCAAGATTGGCTTCGTCTTCTTTGGCTTCTGTGTTATCGGGTTCGTTCTTACCTGGATCGAGATCCCCGAGACCAAGAACATTACTTATGCCCAGATCGATTATCTATTCCAGACTAAGACTCCGGCGGCAAAGTTCAAGGAAAGGTCTACCATTGCTATTACTGAGGAGGCATGATGTTTCAAGTTCAACGACCTTAGCAAGGATAGGAACGTTGAGAGTTGATAGCGCTGATTGATATCTCTGGTGATTTTACTCGGGGTTGCCGCATTGTAGCATCTCGATATGGGCTTCATGATAGCCTGCGTTGATAGCCAAATTCTAATCAAGCATACTCTATAGATGCACTGCTGATTTTTGTGAATTGATGTTCCAAGCCCTTGTCATCATTGAAGAGTGGTTGTTTGAGCTTGGATACACGTAAGAAGTACTTGTCTAATGCACCGTGCTTGGTTGGCCCCATCTCTTCGAGAGAGTATCAACCATGCTCTGGTTTGGATCTGGCCGCAAAACAGAATGTATTCATTTTGACCACAAGTAGAGTTGGATATGACATACATATCTGGAAGAGCCAGAAGCTGACTATCTAGGGAGGCAAGAAAGTTTCAGACCTTTATCTTGGCCAATAAACCCATTTTAGGTAAGTTTAGTATATTTTAGAACCTTTAGACCAGTTAAGTATAATACTTTAGGTTAATTTTCGAATTTCCCTTGCTTCCTTGGGAGCCTCTCGCAACGGGAGGGGTCATTGTGTTTTGTATTCTACAAATGCGTCCTAGATTTCATTATGTCGAGCCAAAGAATAATTCCATTACGTAGTGAGACCCATATATCATTCACGTAGACTTGTGCATGAGATTCACGGAGCTATAATGAACCGGCTTTTACCCATGAGTTCGCCGCTAGGGATCGAACTCCATCATCAGACCTTGTAGCTCGGACCTGCTAATGCATTCATCCAACTCTAGACCGCTCCAGATCTATCCCAAACTCCAAAACCGGAAACAATTCCACCTGAGGCGTACATGATGAAGCGAAGTTCAGCCGTGAACCGCACCTAGCGGAACGACTCCTCATCGGGATGTGGACGAAGTCAAGTCTAGCCAAGAGCCTCATCGGCTGCTATTAACCCGACGTTAACAGATGACCAAAATCTGGAGCTGGTGATGATATCGCATCATTACAAAAGCTCTCATCTCATTAGACTAAGTTAGGTTGAACGATAACTTGTCAAGGTGGTCTTCTAATCTAGCCCCATCACTATGGCAAACGTCAAAGTAGTCGACGTCAGGTTCGAACATTACAGGCTTGGAAATACTCTTGGAATTGACGATACAAGGCCTCGTATCTCTTGGCGTTTCACTGGAATATCCCAAGACTTCAAACAGGATGCATATGAGATTGAACTCACAAATATCGACCTCAAGTCGCGACAGCCTCATGAGGTGAAAGCCTACAAAGTCAAGTCATCGCAAGCGTACCTCGTTCCCTGGCCTAGTGACGAACCACTAAGTTCTCGTCAACGCTATGAGTTTCGAATAAGAGCATACCTTTCCGGTGAAGCTGAACCAACGCCTTGGAGCGACGTTGCATTTGTCGAAGCTGGTCTCTTGAACCGACAAGATTGGTCAAGTACCCAGCTCATTTCAGCACCATGGTCCGACGAGCAGGACAAACCCTTGCCCGAAGACTTGTTCCGCAAACAATTCAGCATCAATGGCGGCATCCAGTCCGCGCGGCTATACATCACATCTCACGGTGTCTACGAAGCTGAGATTAACGGGAAGAGAGTTGGAGATCACTTTCTTGCACCTGGATGGACAGTATATGAGCATCGGCTGAGATATCAGACCTTTGAGGTGACGGAATTCCTTTCCGATGGCGAGAATTGCATCGGAGCTCGCGTCGCCGAAGGGTGGTTCAAAGGACGACTCGGGTTTGAGGGCGGAAAGCGGAATATTCATGGAACGCGGACAGCGCTATTTGCTCGACTCGAGATCACGGCAAAGGATGGAACCACTACAGCCATATCGACTGATGAGACGTGGAATACGACCCAGGGACCGATTCGAATGGCCGAGATCTATGATGGCGAAAAATATGATGCCACTGCTGAAATAGAAGGATGGTCAACGGCAGGTTCTGTGTCGGGAGATTGGCATAAAGTCCAAGTTCTACCGCCTTTACCTGAGGACACGACTCTCGTTGCTGGATCAGCGGAGCCAACTCGAAGGGTCGAGGTCATCAAGCCTATCTCAAAAATTGACACACCTTCTGGCAAGCTAGTCTTGGACTTTGGCCAGAACCTGGTCGGTTATCTTCGCATTCGTGTCAACGGCTCAAGAGGCCACAAGATAGCTCTCTATCACGCGGAAGTCCTTGAACACGGCGAACTTGGAACCAGGCCATTACGGCATTGCGAAGCTAAGGATACATATAATCTTCGTGGTCAAGGCGAGGAAGTCTATGAACCTAGGTTCACATTCCATGGCTTCAGATATGCCCAAATCGACAATTGGCCTGGGTCCCAAGACGATATTTTGGAGAGAGTGGAAGCCGTTGTTTGTCATACTGATATGGAAGAAACAGGCGATTTCCACTGCTCAGACGGCATGCTCAACCAACTATGGAGCAATATTCGATGGTCAACGAAGGGGAACTTCCTCTCCATCCCTACAGATTGCCCTCAAAGAGACGAACGCCTCGGATGGACCGGCGACATCGCTCTCTTTGCTGCGACAGCGACATTCCTCCATGGATGTCATGGTATCTTGAACGATTGGCTCAAAGGCCTCTACTACGAACAGAAGAAGCGCAATGGCATCCCGCCGATGGTGTCCCCTAATACCATCGTGGATGGCCTCTTTGCTCAAGTCCACCCATTTGCGATTTGGCACGATGTCACTGTCCTAGCGCCTTGGGCGTTGTGGGAGGAACATGGAGACTCGGAGATTCTGGCTCAGCAGTACGAATCGATGGTGGCGTGGCTGAATGCTGTGCCCATGGACAAGGCAGCAGATAAAGACCACTTGTGGGACTCAAATATGTTCCAGCTTGCTGTACGTATCACCTCTTGTTTGACGATGAAACATTGGCTAACATGAACTTTAGGACTGGCTTGACCCAAGTGCTCCTCCAGATGCTCCTCAAAAGTCAGCGACCGACATGATGCTCGTCGCCAACGCATTTCTGATACACTCATACGACATCATGGCCCAAATTGCAGAGATCCTCGTAAATGAGGACTCTTTTGTCTACAAGGCGAAAGCAGCTACTGCTAGAGAACAATACGCGAAGCAGTACATCTCAGAGACTGGTCGCTTGACATCCGACTCCCAGACAGCCTACGCTCTAGCCGTTTGCTTCAATCTACTCGCTGAACCTTCTCAGTTGAAGTGGGCAGGCGATCGGCTCGCTGAGATCGTACGAGCGAATGAATACCGCGTCGGCACTGGCTTCGCAGGAACGCCATTTGTCTGCGAGGCCTTAGCCAAGACAAACCATATGGACGTCGCTTACGGTATGCTTCTTAACAAGAAGTGTCCCTCATGGCTATACCCTGTGACAATGGGTGCGACAACGATCTGGGAGCGCTGGGATAGTATGCTGCCCGATGGGTCGATCAATCCAGGAGACATGACCAGTTTCAATCACTACGCCTACGGTGCAGTAGCCAAGTTTATGGTGGAACGTGTCGCAGGTCTGAAGCAATTGACACCCGCGTGGACGCGATGTCGCGTAGATCCTTGTGTTGGCGGTGACGTTACATCTGCGAGAACGTCGCATTTAACACCGCATGGAAAGGTCTCAGTCTCGTGGAAGTTATTAGAGGGAGAGGAGATACAAATTGACGTTGTAGTACCGCCCTTTACCGAAATGGAGGTCGTACTTGGGACTGGAGGCTCTGACGTTGAAGTCGTTGGACATGGAGAATGGTCTTTTAAGCGGCACGCATAGTACAAGATTGATCGAAAATGAGACCCAAAAAGCATCTACCACTCCCAAGTATTCCTCAAATCGCACTTCAGGTGACTCAGTTCATGCCAATTTATTGCCGACATCGCAGGATGATCTGTCGTGAGGGGTTCCCAAAGGATCTCCTTGGCAACATGGAAACACATCTCCAAGCCAACCGATTCGATGAGAGGTCACGTAAACCTTCACTGATAGCCAGAAATAATCCACTTATTCCTTTCCTACAGCCAATATGAGTCTTGTACGTTCTCCGACTGGACCTTAGCTCAGAGCATCAAAGGCAATAAGAAGCCGCTTTCCATCTAAGATCAGCTTCTCTTCCAAGCTTCATTTTCAGCCTGGAGACCATTTTCATCATGGTCTCAGTGCCTCAAATAGACGCAATTGAATCTGCACCAGCTCGTTCTAATCAGATACCTCCTGATAATACCGAGAAAACGGCGACCACCGACCCTATTACTGGCTCGGTAGACCAACCAGTTGATCCTGACACTGAAAGCAACAGTGGAAATGTAGAGCTTGAAGATCAGTCACAGCGTCTCCCATTCTTCCGCCTGCTTCTTGCCTATCTCTGCCTATGCTTCTGCTATTTCATCTCATATCTCGACATGAACTCCGTCGCAACGTCATTACCCACCATATCTGAGGCTCTCGACGCTGGTCCGACTGTCACATGGGTCGGAACGTCATATCTTCTCGGCCAACTCTCATTTCAGCCACTCTATGGCAGAATATCTGACATCACCGGGCGAAAGCCCGTCCTGTTATTCTCAATGGGTTGCATTGTAATTGGCGGTCTCCTCTGTGGCTTCGCCCGCACGCCAGTCTGGCTGTATGTCTGTCGCACGATCAGCGGCATCGGAGGAGGAGGCATAAGCTCCTCGGTGGCCATCATCGTCAGTGATCTCGTCAGTCTCAGATCACGAGGGAAGTATCAAGGATTCATCAGCCTCGCCATTGGAATCGGAGCTGCTTCCGGCCCATTTGTGGCTGCTGGGCTGATACAGCTGACCACCGACGGATGGCGATGGGCATTCTGGGTCCCGTCGATAATGGGAGCCGTTTGCTTTGTCCTTCTTGTCCTAGTTTTGCCTCTGAAGGCGGTTTCCGGGAGCTTCAAGGAAAAGGCTCGCAAGATTGATTGGATGGGAGTGATGGCCTCAATTGCAGGTATTGTGCTGACGGTTGTAAGTATCTCGAGCACCCCAAGAGCTACATGTTCTAATAACCGGCATAGATGGCAATCAATTCTGGTGGAAGCATGTGGGCCTGGAAGAATGTCAAGACCATCTCCATTCTCACTATCGGCGTCATCATGCTGCTTGTCTTTATCATCATCGAAGCTTTCTTTGCCAGAATCCCCATTATCCCACCGAGGCTCTTCAAGCAGAGATCCCCAACTGTGCTCATCCTCACAGGATTCTTACACGATTTCGCTTGGCAGTCTACTCAGTACTTCGTTCCTCTCTACTATCAAACTGTTCGGGGGTTCACACCATTGAAGAGTGCGACGCTCATAGTACCGTTTCTCCTCGCGCAAGGACTTGCCGGCGCTGCCTCCGGGCCGATCATGGCTCGGTACGCAAGGTGAGTAGGCCCATGATTTAAACGCCAAAGCCATTTCTCACTAGTCTACAGATACATGCCCATCTTGCGGACTGGTTTCGCGATTTGGACGATCGGCGCTGGCCTTAAGCTTCTGTTCAACGAGCACACTCACGTCGCTGTCTACATCGTGGTTCTGGCTGTTGAAGGGGCTGGGATAGGATGGGTCCATCAACCAGGTATGTTGGGCGCTTTCTTTGACGTTGGGCCACCCTCTGTCCAATTGACTAACACCGATTGAGGCCTCGTTGCATTACAAGCCAACTCTGCAGACGAAGATCGTGCTGTAGCGACGGGAACCCGCAACGTCTTTCGCTCCCTCGGCGGCGTCGTTGGCATCGCAGTGTCCACAGCTGCATACTATGATACCCTAAGTAAAGCCCTTTCACATTCCAGCGCGTTGCCGGAATGGCTTCGCGATCGTGTTTTGGATGGCACGTGGGCTGTTGGAGACCCCAACACAGCAGAGTTCGAAAGTGCCATCATAGATGCGCGCATGCAAGGCTTTCGAGTGATCTTTATCACGACGATTCCTCTAATGGCTGTATGTCTGCTGGCCAGTTTCTTGGTGAATGATATTCTGCTGAAGGGCGACGCTGGCCAGGGATATATGAGAGAAGGAGGTCAGATGACGAGGTCAACAAGCACTCCCACGGGGCCGTTGGACACCAAGAGGGATGATTCACCAAAACTGGAGGCCTCGAAGGGACATTAATGGTTCCCAGGCATGCCACAGTCCATGATCCCTTCTGGTTTATTGCCCGACATTATCTGGACACGGCATAATTTGGACCTGTCTTGGGATCAACATCAAATGTCAACGTAGCCTGTCCCCTCTTTTTACGCCAATGGTTCGTCCGATCCATGATCTCGGAACCGCCCTGAATCAAGTTTCCCTATTTCCCACAAACGCCGTATCGACTTCCAACTCTCTTGCATCCCAAGCGGCAGTACACAGCGGTAGTCTTCACTCTCTCTCGGCCGAATGCTGGATGGGCGGGCCTCGGGGGGCAAAGAAATATCAGACCTTGATATAAGATAGTTAAATTCACTAATGGATATCTTGAGCTTATACGAAATTTACCTGAGCTTCCACTTTTTATCACTATCCATTTCTGAAGAACATGATATATCCCAGCAATAAGTTGCCCTTTGCTATTTGACTGTACTGATGAACCAATCTAGTGACCAACCAAAGCCTGATGAGTAGCACTATACCTGTTTCCCTGGGGCTTGGCCGAATCAATAATCCTCCTCATCTCGGCCTTTTCTTCGTCAGTCAAATCAACATTCCTAGAGGCCCAGTTCTCCTCCAGGCGGTGCGCCTTGGTCGTGCCAGGAATAGCAATCATTCCCTGAGACGCAACCCAAGCAAGCGCGATTTGCGTCAAAGTGCATCCCTTGCGAACAGCGAGTTTCTTGATCTCCTCTACTATAGCCTTGTTCTTGTAGAAGTTTTCGCCTTGGAACTTGGGGACTGAATCACATGTTAGTTGACGTGAGCTGAAGTGAGTTGGAGGTGACGAAAACATACCTGTTCGTCGAAAGTCGTCAGGTGCGAAGTCATCTGGGCTCTTGTAAGGAAAATCATCTACGAGCCAGCCATGACCAAGTGGGCTGTAGGCGACGTAGGCGATGCCGAGCTCTTTCGCCGTATCAATAAGACCATCGGTCTCGTGCAGAGTCTCAAAGGCAGAGTATTCAGCTTGGACAGCGTCGATCTTTGCAACTAATACTTGTAAGTCACGTCCATTGGCTATAGTGCTAAACTTACTGGAATTGGCCTTGCGCAAGGTGTTGGCCGAACATTCAGATAGACCAATGTACTTTGTCTTTCCCTGCTTTCGGATTTCATCCAGAGCAGGAATGGACTCCTCGAGCGGCGTGTCTGGAATTGAAGGTTAGAATCATCTCCATTGTAGTATCTCAAATCGAAGAGCACATACTAGGATCAATTCGGTGCAAGTAGTACAGATCTGGGGCAAAGCCAAGCCTTTCAATGGTCCCCTCGATATACTCCTTGATATGGGAGGCAGAATTGGTCACTCCGCCCTTACCAAAGACATCGAAACCACACTTGGAAGCGACTATAATTTTGGCACCGATCAGCAAGTGCTCGAGTTGTAACCAATTCTGAAATCAAGGTCATTGGAACTCGTTGTCAACTTACTAAAGACCTTGTCTCGGACGTTGTGTTTTCTGATGAAATCTCCAAGAAGCTTTTCGTTGACGCCAGCTTGATAGACTACCTATTTGGAGAGTCAGTGTATCCATGCCATATGCTACTCTTTTGCTTGGACATACAGCTGTATCCCAGAACGTGCAGCCTAGCTCAATGGCCTTGAGCAAGACAGGTTCAGCTTCTTCCAGAGACAAGTTGGATCCCAGCCCAAAGCTCATTCCCATGGCTCCGAAGCCAGGTGATGGGACAGTGATGTCGCCGAAGGAAATAGTCTTGACCATGATGAATGAGATAGAAGTAGATTGAGAAGTGAAAGATGAGTATTTGTTGATAGGATGCCGTTGAGTTCTTACTCGAGTTATGTTTCAACTCATTGATTTCCGAGAGCGTTGTCTCTCTATTAAACTCATTCAACCATCGCCGCTGTCGTTGAGGCTACGGACTTAACATTAAACTCCATGAGGAGATAAAACGAAGCTATCCACAATGACGCTACACATACAACGACTAAGACTCCGCGGTGGGGCTACTCTAGCACCAGTCGCATATTTTAAGGAACTGACTTTGAGAAATGCTGTCGCCCCTAAAGTCCGCGGATGCGAGCGGGGGATAAGCCAGTTGCATTAGCGCCATACTCGGATCGCTCTCATGCATGTCGTATTCAGCAAGAGTATTCCACTGACTAACTTAGAGTTCCTCTGTCTATACGCGTATTGAGATATTAGAGTTCGAGCAGCGACTAAGTTCTATTTGTTGATTTAAACTCTCAGCCACAAGTCTCTGCTTCAAATAGCACATCTACTTGATGTGGTAGAACAGAGTGTTGATCGACTGGGAGCCTACGCCGATGTTTCGAATTCACAGGATAGATCGTGGTGCCGCCAGTGGAGACTATGGACACTCAATGATGTAATCGAAAGTAGAAAGGTTCGTTACATTGGAGCCAGCTCGATATGTTGATCTCGGCCATATTATTCTTTGGAAAAGCTGACAGCCGAGAAGATGGCAGCTTGGGGTTTCAAATACTCCAGAACGTCGCCGAGAAAAACGGATAGCATAGATTCATCCCCGTGCATTGTGTATATAACCTCCTCTACCGCGAAGAAAGAGAAATGAATCCTTACTGCAACTACACCAGCGTCGGTCTGTTCCCTTGGTCTCCCCTTGCCGCAGAAGTTCTTGCACATTCCCGGACCGACATAACAAATGCTCAAGAGTTAAATATACCTTCCTGAAGCTTCTATTCCGTAGTGAAGACCAAAAAGCTGATCGAACCATTGTTGGCCGTGTTGAGGAGTTGGTTCAGAAGAAGGGCGTCACTATCGCTCAGATTGCGGAAGCTTGGCTAATTGTGAAGGGTTGCAAGCCTATATGAGACTCGGAGAGTAGGGGAAAATCGATCAGATAGTGGGAGCCTTTCAGGTAAAACTGAGCGACGAGGAGATCACGCATCTCGAAGAGCTCTATATTCCCAAGATGCTGTTTCCTAATTGAGTGGTCAATTAAACTTCTGAAAGAATTCGGAAGCCAACGTATCTCAAATCAACCATTAACATGCATCTGAAAATTCTATCATAATTCTTATGTTGTCATAGATTCAATGACGCTCATTACTCGTGTACTCTAGGATGCCTAAAAGGTGCTTCGGTCTAATTCTCGAGAGGAAAAGGAGTCGGGAGAAAGACCTGCCGAATTAAATTAATTTCTAAGCATTTTCTATCCAATTGTAAAAGTGATAACAATATCGAACAACTTGGCTCATATGATAGACGTTGCGAAGCGATCGGATCAAGTTTAGCTTCCGAGCTGCCAATCAAGACTTTACGCCTCATCTTCTTTCGAGGCATAGGAAAGAGTTCAACAAGATGTCCAAACGCGACCTTGGGCTATTTCGTGAAGTAAATTCAATGCCTCAGCATTCATTCAGGATATTCTAAAAGTTACTGTTAATCATATGATCATAACTACAATCATGAAAGCTCTGGGGGCGCTGACAGGGCCTACGGCTGAAGCTGATGGCGGGTCTCGGAAACGGTTCTGCGCAGGCTGTCATGTAAGCGTAAGCACCTAATTATATCAACACCATGACGATATCAGAAACTACATATCACCAGCTAAATAGTTTTAAATAAATCCGATTTAAGCATCGAGCGGATCAATTAACTCGCCAAAGGAAATGGAATCGGAGCAAAGACTCGCCGAGTCTACTGGAGGTATTTCTCTTTTGGGCAATAGTCCACTCCGTCCGCGGACACGGGCCTCGGCTCGACGACTAATACAAAGATGGCGAGATTTTCTTATTTAATAACTTGAGATCAGCCAATGCCACCTCAGACCATAGACAAAAATCGACATCATGACTGACCTACTCGTTTCAAACCCTCTTGAGCTGCCATGCGGCCTTACTTTGCCCAACCGCCTCGTCAAGGCAGCCCTCGCTGAGGAAATGGCGGATGGCCAGAATCTTCCAACAACAGAGCAGATGGAACGTACATACGGTGCCTGGGCTGATGGAGGCTGGGGCATGATCTTGACTGGAAATGTTCAGATTGACGATCGCTACCTCGGTGGATTCGCTGATTGCTCCATCAATGGGAGTCTGCCAGAAGAAAAGGTCCTGGAGGCGTACAAGAGATTCGTTGGTATTTGTCGACGAAAGGGAACGCCAACAATCATGCAAATCAACCACCCAGGTCGGCAATCACCTATCGGAGCTGGCACCAAATCATTCCTGGCTAAGAATATTGCCCCCAGTGCTATTCCGCTCGATATGGGGAACGATCTTATTTCAAAGATTGTGACGACCTTTGTCTTTGGATGTCCAAAGGAGATGACCCTCGAGGACATTGATGATGTTGTGAAGCGATTCGCCAATACAGCCCGAATCGCAGCGGCCGCAGGTTTCGATGGAGTTGAGATTCACGCCGCTCACGGCTATCTCCTTTCTCAATTCCTGTCTGCAAAGTCCAATAAGCGAACCGATGCATATGGAGGATCAGCCGCAGCCAGGGCAAAGATCATCGTCGACGTCGTCAAGGCAATCCGAGCAGCAACGCCAGCGAACTTTTGCGTCGGTCTCAAGATGAACTCTGCAGACCACCAGTCTCCCACTGAGCTCCAGGAGTGTCTGGAGCAGATTTCTCTGATTGCAGAGGTCGGTTTGGACTTTTTGGAAATCAGCGGCGGAAGCTATGAGAACCCAACTGTAAGTCAGACTGTAGATTCTGGGGACCCTTTCTGACATGCGCAGATGTTCACTGGAACTGGTGAGAAAAAGGCTGCCAGCACAGCTGCGCGAGAGTCATTCTTCCTTGAATTCGCCCATGAGGTGCGCGCCAAGTTTCCAAAGGTGCTTTTGATGGTCACTGGCGGGTTCCGCACGCGAGCGGGAATAGAAGATGCTCTCAGTCAAGGTGCTTGCGACCTTATTGGAATTGGCAGGCCTTCGATCATCAACCCCTCTTTGCCTGCGAGTATCGTTTTGAATAAGGAGGTCAAGACTGAGGATGCAAAGCTTTATGCGAAGAGGATCCATACGCCTTGGATTCTGAAGCAGATTGGGCCAAAGAGCGTTGGATCTGGTGTTGAAATTGTGAGTCCTCTTCACTGATTAATTGACAGCAGTGCTAATACTTCTTAGACATGGTACAGGAAACAACTGCAGGCCATCGGAAGGTGAGAGCGACATCGCGTTTCTCCGTTCTTGTTGTCTGTTTTCTTCACTTAATATATCCAGAGGCCGTACTAGACTTTTTGTTGGAAATGAACGCTCTAAAAATAGTTTCTTGAGTTCACTCTCAATTAGAATAATAGACATCTTGTCCCACAATCTCGAAAATCGGCGGTTCATGCGAAGGGAGTTCATAAAGAAATGGAAAGAGACAGGCAAGGCTGCGATTGGGTCGATGCGTCACGTGGCGAGCGAAGCCAAGCTTTTCTGCGCCCAATGAAATCGCAAGGCTGAGAATTTAAGGTGCGGGCCTCCCGCTCTCCCCACGATCCATGCCGTGCGACCGGAGCTAAAAGGGAACGACACGAAAACATCACGAGAAGAGCAAAATACTGGGGACTCAATAACAAGAGAAGTAATCAAGTTCCGAAGCTGGGAAAAAGCCTGGTATATAGAAATGTGCTCTGCCGCTGTCTCCACCACTCGTCACGTGGGCGTGCGCCCAAAACTCAGAAAAAATGGCAAAAACCCAACAGGACACGAAATCTCCAAAAAGTAGGGTTCCAAGTCCTGATACAGGTTCATAATCTTAAAACGAGCTCCCGGCGAGGATTGAACTCGCAATCTTCTGATTCGCATCTAGCAAGCCTGTTGAGACTGCTCGTAGAAGTCAGACGCCTTAGCCATTAGGCCACGGGAGCTAGCTGTACTTGGCTGTTGGCATGGCAAGGTTTTGAACCACACTATATGACTCACATACTGTGGAGCCATTTGTCACAGAGCTGGACACAACCTTGACCTACTGGCCTATCACGAACGGTGGTTGGCAATGGGGCTGAACTGTTTGTTGCACCAGGTTCTCTTGAAAAGGCATGTACACTTCGTGTATGGCTGGTTCACTATCTACCGCATCTTCAAAGCAATATCTGACCCCAATGGCTTCCTCAGGAACCCCTCCCATGTTTACCTTGTCTGCTGCTTCACTCTGAACGGCCAACGCAAACTGGCTTATTACTCGATTATGTCACTACCAACAGAGTTTTTAAGGTCTGCAATTCTAGATTGAAATATACAGGTATTATTCTAGGCCAATACAAAACAGGATTGCCTCAATTATGTGTCTGTGATTTCATCAGAGGTTCAGATCATACGACTGTGGAGCTTCCATATAACTCGCGTTCATCAGTATCGGATTTCGCATTTGAAGAATATGAACATGAGTTGACGATTTAGTAAAATCACTATAGGTGAGCTTTATAGTAAAGTTTGTTAATGAGGTAAAAATATCGCATCATCTCTCCCCGAAATATGACATAAGAAAAGAAAGCGGCCAGTCGCGTTTTCGCCCATTTGCATACATCGCAGACTTGATGGGAGATATGCCTTGACTCCCCAATTGCGCCTCCGTGAATCACTGGGTTCCTCTGAGAAAATGAGTGACTCTATTGGGTTGCACTATAAATTCCATTCTCATTCTGTGCTGCTCGAAATGCAAACCATCACCAAACATCATCACCACCACCACCATGGATCCCAACATTCCCCCGCCTCCCAACACCGACAAACTTCTTGCCCTCCTGGAACGGTACCTGACCCCCAAGGGGTCAGGCCTTCCAGGAGGGACAGCGACCCAAAGTGACGTGGACTCGGCGCAGAAGGACTCATCCGACAAAGGAGAGCCGGTCAAGCCTGGACCTTGGACCTTGGCCGACCTTCAAGGAGACTTCCTCCTCCTCGCCGGCCCCCAAGCGCTGAGCAACGGCGACTACTCGCCGTTCCCGTCTTAGACGTTGATCTTCTTTTTTGGGACCCCTTGGTCTTTTCTTTCTTTCTTTCTTTCTTTGGAGACCGAATTGGTGTCTTGGCTTCGCCTCTCCTTTGATAGCTCTCCCGGGAGCTGTAGCCGCCTTGCCCTCGCCCAAGAAACACCGGAGTGCTCTATAAAGACCGAAGGTATGTGATTTGCTTCACTTACGAGCACTGATAACACAGGGTGGACTAACCATTCGCAGTCCACGCACACTTTGCATACGGTTATGCCACCCGAAACTCTGTCACAGCCTTACAGGCCATGATTTGTGAGCTCTTCTGCAACATCGATAACTCCGCCAACAACACTTGGAACCTCGCGAGGCCCAAGTCTTCACCATTCTCATGAACGCGATGCGAGATTTCAGCGAAAGGTTGGTCCTTCAAGTTCAATCCACGAGAGTACGTGACTGATCCATCTAACCTCCAGGCCTCAGACATTTTCTTTCTTCTCCCGGTCAGAGGCTTCGCCTGTACTTTGAGGGCGGTAGAGACCACTTCAGGTGTTCATGCATCATCTTTGCACTTACATAAAGACCGAATCACCACTATCCTATGCCAGCTTTGACCATCAGAGAAACAGCGACAAGCCCAACAGTCACCATGACCGGAGGTGGGACAGCGCCGGCCGACTCCGGTCGACTACGCTCAACGATATTTTGGTTGCCTGAGAGGGACGAAAATTGGTGGTTTCGGGAGGAAGTTGAAGAAGTGGATTGGGAAATATAGAAGATGGTGTTTATGAAGGGGTTTTCGGGACGTGAGGCTCGCCACCCAGGGTTATATACATGGGATACGATGGTGTAAAATACAATCCTTACCACGAAGCAAGAGGAACTATTTCATTTCATTTTGAACGACATTTCGGTGCCAAGAATGGGACTTGTGAGACTGCGCCCAAGTATCGAAGTGAACAGGAGTCGGGTCCCCAAAATGGTCGTATTAGTCTAGAGTGCTTAGAGTTCAGTACGACAGAGCAAGTCCATCACGCCGTGGCATTTCAAAGGTTTTATCGGAGGGGATAAACCATTAGCCGATTTTCGAATTCACGTTCATACAGCGTGCAGCGTCAGGGAGGAAGAGAACTTCTGATGTTAAGGTAAATCAAGGTCCATAAATAATCATCCATTTCATGTGCTGTCTCCATGGCGAACAACAGCCAATCTACCTCATCTTCAACGCAATGTCCAACCCCAATGGCTTCCTCAAGAATCCCTCGCGCGTCTCCATGACCTCCTGCTTCAACTCCGGGATGTATCTCCTGGCCCACGTCGCCACGATCAACTTCATCTCCATCTCCGCGACATTCCTGCCCACGCACGCTCTCGGCCCATGGCTAAACGGATTAAACGCAGTCTTTTGCAGCTCATTCACGCTATCCCAACGCTCCGGCTTAAAGTCGTCCGCATCAGGGCCCCAGATCTCCTTCGAGTGATGCAGCGTGTACGTCGGCACGCTGAGCACGCTGCCGGGCGGGAAATAATGGCCCTTGATCGTGACGCCGGGTGAGTTGTCGGGGATTAGGCGCGGGAGGCCGATTCCGGATGTCGAATGGTATCGCAGGGTTTCACTGATTACGTTGTTCAGGTAGGGTAGGTCGCGAACCATGTCGTATGTAGGGACCGATACGTCGGCGGGGATCGCGTTGTCGAGCTCGGCCTGTAGTTTCTCGAGAACGCCGGGAGTTCGTGTGACGTGATACAGTAAAGCGCATGATGAATTGGACGTGGTGTCACTGCCGGCGATGAGCTGCGTCAAGGCTTCAGCTGTCAATTCCTCGCGGCCCAGCGGCTCACCCTTCTCATCTCTGCCTTCCATGAGTCGGGCGAGAAGGTCTTTACGCTCGACGGGTGGCGGATTATCCAGTCTGGTCTTGACGCGCGCGATCGCAATTCCGGCGAGGTTCTTTACTGCATTGAGGCCGTTGCTGAAAAACGGGTCGGGCAACCATTGTGCATATGGCTTCAATTGCGGCCAGCAACCCAACGTCGCGCTGACTTCGCCTCTTCTGTTCAGAATCTCAATCGCGGAAGCATAAATAGGCGCGCTGTCGGGCGTATCTCGAACTTCGGCTACGTCGGCGCCGTTTGCGAGCATACCAAAGGGTACACCAAAAGCAAGATCACCGATGACATCGAATGCGAGGTAGTTGAACCACGGCAGACAATCAATGAGCGCTTGTCGCTTTCCATTCTTATCGGTGGTCTGGCCTGATGCGACAAGTTTGTCGAGCTGTTTAACGAAGAGTTCAAGGTTGGCGTGGATGTACGGCTCGAATTGGCTGATTGACTTGGCGGAGAAGACGTGGGAGATGAGCTTGCGCTTTCGTGTGTGCTCAGCGCGGTCGCGCGTGTTGAAGAGACCTCGTCGGATTGAGACAAATGCATCGTAGAATTCACTACCGCTCATTAGTTGTGAGTAGAGGTGAAGCTGCGGGGTACTCACGACTTCAGGAAGCCATTCCCGTGGCCGTAGATGGTGGCGATGGCATCGGGATCCGCGATGGAAGTGTGGTTGGGCTGGATTCGTACGACAGGGCCCAATCTCTTGTGATACTCATCCACGACGCGATATCGTTCACCACGCCTGCACACGTAGAGAAGCCACAGATTCGTGAACTGCGCTGGGAAAGGAGCTGGGATATCTCTCAGATGGCCGTAGGTCACAAAGTAAGAGTAGAGATACGTCGTGATGAAGACACCTGCGGCAATTGGGATTGACCACCAGGTGAAGAGGATGTCGACAACAGCCATGACGACAGATTGCGATGCTGTTGAGGGTCAGTTCTGTTCATTCTCTACTGTCGCGTACGCTCACCTTTGATCGCTCAAGAAGCGCGAGTGTTTAGAGACAGCGCGACACTCGTTAGTCAATTCGAGCCGTGGAGCAGTATTTAAGCAATTGAATCACCACGAGGAGCAAAGAATGAAGTCAGCCATCTCCAAACTTCGCATTCTGAGCTAGCTAAACCTCCGCTCACCCCCGCATCTCTTGCGGCTTTCCCGGATCGGTAGTTGAGTGAAGATGGGGATATTCTCGAAAGCTTACCCGGGATCCAATGGCATCTCTTTAATTTAAACTTACGACGTAGTATTTAAGATAATTGTAATCGGCCTCGGCCCTCCGAAAGTACCGATATCTTTATACCCTGTTGCTGTCTTTGGAGCTAGAGTGCAAAGAGCTTGGTGGTCAATGTGGTTACCCTATGGCGGTGATGAGATTGATGAATGACCATGAATTGGACGCGCTCTAGAGTGTAACTAAAGGTATTATAGGCTCTATGCATATAAGTAATACTTCAGTATAATTTTATCACTTTTCATTATTAAAACCGGCAAAATTCCAGTAAAACAGATCCCTAAAGACGCCCATCACATTCATGGACACAGCGTCATATCAAATCTCCCAAATCTCCCGATCCCGATTCCCGTAACATAGACTACGGCATTCAGAACTATTTAAAGTTCATCATGCATAATCATCAAAAGATGCTTACGACTCGGGATCATGCTACAGGACCGGCTCCGAGAATCCTCACCCGAGGCCCATCCGAGGCTCACGGTCAGTCACAGGGCTGGATCTGTGCCAAGTTGATGCCCCGCCTCAAGCAGAAACACGACCGTCTTGGCTCTGTTTACAGTCCCTCACACAAAAGTCGCGTGCCAATCTACCCGTTCTGAGCATTCAAATGTCTTCCAATGACACCGGAAAATAAAGATGGAAATGAAACAGCTGACGCAGTTGACACCTGCACCGCCCATCAGATGGCCATGGAAACAGTGTGATCCGAGCGACCGATAACCGCTGTCAAGCACAAGCACAAGCCATGGCGGGGTTTCAATCGACACCTCAGATCTCAGCAGCACCATGTGCGGTGAAGGATATAAGGGACTTTCATGTTTTCAAGCTGACATTTCTGAAACCAAGGCGTAAGCTGTACTGAGGTGGCCGCCGGAAGTGAGCGCAGCCGGCTTGGTCTTCTACCAAAATCCACTGAAACCGCCTGTGACCAGGGGTCGGGCGTGTTTGATCTCCCGTCTCACAATGCCACCTCAGGCACAACCCGGTTTCGCTTCAACCTGCTATTATGGCTGTGTTTATTAAAAGAAAATTATACGAGAGGAATATAACTCCATATCTGCGAGACCCTCGCTCTTTTTGGTTCTTTCTTTTCCCGCGCACGTTGATCTGGTATCACGAAGCGACACGACTTTCATTTCGATAATTCCATTCTTACAGTCTTTTTTATTAATTCTTTAATTTTAATTCAGACAGTTCAGCTCTGGTAGCATTCCATTCGATAAAGTCTCGCAAACATCTCACCCGCTCCTCGTCTTATCCGATATCTCGAATGGCTTCAATGAATATGGAAGATGCGGCCTTGGATCTACAGCTCTCGCGAATCATTTCCGCCGTCGAACAGACCACGATATTCACAACCATTGTACCGAAGCCAACTGCCCAATCAGAGGGTACGACAACTGCAGATTCGCCTGTTGTTACAGTTACACAGGAAAGCAACTCAGATGGTGGCTCGCCTGGTCAGCCTGGAACCAAGATCTTTGGAGCACTTGAGATTATCATTGCTCTTGGTGTGTTAGGTAAGATAGTCGTCTCATTTGGAGATAACATCTAACTGTTACAGCTGGTGTACTCCTCCTCATCATGAGCATCATTCTATGTGATCGACGAAGAAAATCCAAGCGAAAGCGAGCTGCCGAGAGAGCTCAGAATAGAATGACGGAGAAGAGTGAAACGCTACAGGGACATCAACAACCACCTGGAGCACAGCTGCCAGCGTCGATATGGCCTAGGATGGCGGATAAGAACCAAGCTGTTCATGATTACTGGCACAATGAGACGTTACGGCAGAAACAAGGCTGGAATCAAGGACAACAATCTGGCGTGCAGCAGGGTCTACCTAGATATGGATAGCTTCGATATCAATATGATATGTGCACGAGAAAATTGGCAACTGAAAGTGATTGGAGCTCTCGAGACTTGAGATGGCGAGATGAATGAGGCTTGCCTGTTTTCTGCTCCGTTGTCGTACATCGCTTGCGGCGACTGGAAGGCACTATTAAATCCCGCTGTGTTCCAATGTTGTAGTTACATGTGTAAATCAAGCATTTGTAGGCCTCCAACGCATAGTACTATAGTTTCAGGATTCCTTGATGGATGCATCGCTGCATTACGTTGTTGGTCAGCAGGCTTTTGCTATCAGCCTCACCGGCCAGCTTGTAGGTTACTATTCTATCACTGTCACTCGAAAGTGTAGTATTTATCAAAATCTTATCAGTGCTCTTTTGTTATAGGAGAGAATCTGCCTTGTAAGCCCAACGCCCGTTTCTGGGCCGAGTTATGGCCAGACACAGAACCTAGTAGCAGTGTTGGCCCATAGAATGGCCCGCCACCGTTATTTCGCTCAAAACCAACGAACCACAAGCATAAGAAAGAATACTTTCAGCTAGGCATCTTCAGAATGATAAAAGACCTTGAAAGGGTTGCTTCAACTGCGACCTGAAGGCCATCCTGCGCCAGGCTGGCGCTTACAGCCCCTTTCGCGATCCTCAAGGCGCTATACAAAAAGGAGGAAGCCGACGAGGCATTTTTGAATCGCGCCTATTTAATATTCAAATCTGACGTCTTGAATTCATTAAAGATCGAGCGGACTAACTGAAGACACTGAAAGACCTCAACCTCATAACGCAATAGACTATCGGGCTCCTCAACCCTGAACCCAATAACTGTAACTGGAGTCATCAGTACAATTAGTCGAGTAAAGCTCATGGAATTATTTTTCACACATGGCCTGCAGCTTGTAAATGGCCTGTGTACTATATCAGCTCAGCGAAAAGAAGGAAAGGCCGCAGCGCAAAAGGAGCTGACCTACAAGGAAATACAGGAGGCTATACCCAAGCTTCTTGAAATTATCGAACAGAAAGAGATTCGGCTCGTCACCAACGCCTTCAATTCCACTCCGAAATTCATCACATACTTCCAAGCCGCTGCTGTTGGTGCCGTGCCTCTTATTCTTTTGAATGTCGCACAGTCCATCAAGAGAATCGGCGCCAGCCTTGATGGAATCAAAGACGAACTCGCGATCTCGAACATAGCCAAAGTTCAAGGCTGGGCCGACGATGGCTTCGGGACATATGTCCACCGATTCGTTCGCAACGAAATGGCACCGGTTGACGGGCGTACGACGGGAGAGAGTCACTACTTCTATGTCTGGAACCCCGATAGCGATTGGTATCCAGACTTCGAAAGAAGGCAGAGAGAGGATCCTCTGGGTCCCAATTTTGGTGGCTATCATCATGACCTGGCCACGATCTGTGTCAGAATGAGAGCGGACAGACGAGCCCTTGCAGCCACTGAGGATAACGACAATGCCGTGTTGCATCTAATTATTCCGACTTACTATCCAATCGTGATAGACACGCCTATTAGCTTCGCCGAGGAGCTATTTCCGCTCATCATTACCGGAAGCCGACATCGTGGCACGGATCTTGTTTGGTTCAACCTCGATGAGGACTCAAGATTTCCGAGCCCACAACTCGATTTCATTGGTGTATTGCCTTTGCCGGAGAACAACGTGAGTACAGGCACCACTGTAGCCTTTTGGTGTAGTTGGCTCGGTTTTACAGCTTCTGCGATTGCAGTCCACGCATTTCCCCCTTGCGCCCCTGCTGCAGGTGCCGTTATCGCCTCATGCTCGACTACCGGGATGGCATCGTGCTTGGTGGATGTCGCAGCGGAACAGTATAAGAGAAGAGGGAGGAAAGAAGCGAAGGTATTGGGAGATGCGATTTTCTTGAATTAGATTGATTTTGAGTTGTCAACTCGTTCTGGGCATGTTTTTCTACATCTTGCTTCGGCTCGTTTTATGTGTGATTTCGCCGTATTGAATGTGAAAACAATTAATGCTCCTTACCTTGAGGCTCGGGCTACGGTCAGTCAACCTACGAAGATAGGATTGTCGCGTTGGCTGTTCAGTCATGCCCTACAAATTAGTTTAAGAATATGTGATATGGGACAGTTGAAATTTGTGTGTGATCACTGAGACAAGGCTCACAGCGTACTCTCAATTTCAATCAGTATTGCTAACAAAAACTATCATGACAGTTGTGTAACTGCCTCCGAGTCAGCACCTCCTCAAGCCATGGGAAAAGAGACTTACGTTGCTCCAGCTACAGCCAACTCAACCGTTTTGGCATTCGTCAACAAGGACATGCAGAAAACAAACGCGGCGGTCGAAATAATCATGATGGCCAATCTAGCGGTTTGGTTGTTGATCATGTTGCAAATCACGACTGGCGCCAGTAACAAAAACACGATGAGTGGACTCAAGATCGCTCGGGCTACTCTCATCGTCGAGGAACGAGAAAAGATCTGAACGTGAGGATCGTTGGAAATGTTCTCAGAACTCTGAGAGGGTATTAGTATGGAATAGCCAGTATGACCAATCTCCAATTTGCTCACCTTGCTAAATTGACGGACAATTTTGTCGCATACATTTCTTTCCAGCCATGCTACGATCCTGTCCTCTCTAGGGCATAAAGATAGTAAATCATCCCTGTTTCTGAGGAACTTTGTCTCATTTCTGGCAATGCAGCTATTTCCAGAAAGCCACCGTTGAAGGCTCGAGACGTACTTTTCATGTGGTGACTCGTACTTCAGACATCGTTGACTTCCATCCAAAAGCTCATCTGTAAGGGAGTTAGCCTGACTCAGATCGAGGTTCAAGGTACTCGTACCGTAGGCTGAGAGGGCAGCTCGCAACTTGGTGGTAATGGCAGATCGGTCCGTGTTTCTATCCTCACGTCGAGATGCCAAGAATAGAGCGCTTTTCTCCGCCTGGTCTATATGATCAAGTTGCTCTTCAAGCTCAACTATCTCATCTTGAGTGAGGAGTAAAAGTCGTGTTCGAAGATCTGAGAAGCGTCTGTATATCTGAAAAGAACCATGTCCGGCCATCAAGGCAGAGAATCGCGGGTATCCTTTTCGACGATCTTCGACTGTAGTAATGGCAGTCAGAAATCACTGAATAAAGCGTGTGTATCGAGGTTTGATGGAACATACTTGTGATTCTTCCGGTGTCGGCTGTCATGCCTGATGTTTGATCGTCCTGAGACTTCAGGCTGAAAGACTCTGGAACCCGCCAAGAAGAAGCCCATGTCACGAGAGTCCTAGCAAATGTCGGCTTGACCGTGGGCTCTGACGTGCCTTGTTCAATATCATTGGTCATTCTTTTCAGTATTCCAGAGATATGAGGGTGTCACCTACTGTGTTAATATTCCATATCAATGCTTCTACAAATGCATTTATAACCGCTGGTTGATGCCTGATGACACCTCGGCTACCTGATGCAACATGCAGCCCTTGGTGTCAGCCTGCATACTGCGAGGTATCCATTGCCTCACTTCCAAGATGTGTGTCTCCGTCATTGGTATAAAGGTCCCGCCTGATCTGCAACTGTCTTGCAATTTTCACCACTTTCACAAACTCAGCCACTTCACTTCACGCCATTTCGTAGTCAAAAATGAGCACCAACGACGATCCGTGAGTTGTTTATCCAAAAGCGCTGCGTGACCCGTCTAACAAATAGAAAGCAAAAATGACAATAACTTTGTTGTCTCTGACAGCAAAAGACCCGGGATCAGCGCATACGGCATCAACTACAAGTACTCACCCGGAGACAAAGTCTATCTCGTCACTGCTGGAGGAAAGGCAGGTCCTTACAAGGTAGAATCTGCCGACGGTGGGAAATACGTTTTATGCGATGATTATGGCGTCACCGCAAATGGTGGACGGTCGTATCTGGAAGATGAGCTTGAGCTATATGATCCTTTTGCGTAGACATGCGCAAGGCTCTACAGATATGTCCGGATCAGATAGTTTCTCGTGGTCCATTCACACTTCTCATCGCCTCTGTCGCCTGGAAGATCGCCATTTAGTCCCTGCAATAAACAATCCAAGGGGTCTGTCGCCTCCCGATTTCTTCCCTGTTGGAGCTTGGGAAGAACCATGCCTGGAAACACGAATGGCCGGCTAGTAATAAACAATTTGACTATATCTTCCGTCCCTGATAATCCTTGATCAGAAGCCCTCTTTGGCACTGTCATTGTGAAAGGGAGTTCCTGAGTCCCTGACTCTTTGTGACCCTTTGGCTTTATCGTGAGGTATGCGTCCTCTCCGCTCTCAGACATCAGGTTACGAATCTCCCAAAATTCATTAAACAAGTATACGCCCAGATATAGCGGTCTGTTTGAGAAATTCTTCATTGTTATGCTCAGAGTTTGCCCATGTTTGATGTGAAAACACCCATCAGCACTTGGACGTTCTGAGTACTGTAAAGAGAATGAATTTTCCAAGGCATAACTTGACAATCGATTCTCGATGCCCTCAAAGAACTTGTACCTGGATATGTGATCCAAAGTATCGAAAAGAACTCTACTATGTTTGGGATAGCGTGGCACCTTGGCCACAACATGGGTATATTTGGCCGTAAGGTCTCTGATCTCATAATAATCCCTTGTTTTCTTGACTAAATATGATAGTGGTGCTTTGGCACCGTCAGCTGAAGATTTGTGGCATAATCCAAGGTAGCTGGATGCTGATGCTGCTTGAATGAGAGCCGCACAGACGGTCTCTTCTAGGTCAAGGCAGATTTGGATCTTTCGGCGCGAAAACGATGTCAAGACAGTGGCCTCCCACGTTGAACCTCTTGAGATACCAGCGTTGTTTTTCGGGTCGAGAGTCTCCATCTTGGATGATAGGCAGTCTACTTCGTAGACTCTACATCGAATAGAATCTCTATCCTTGAGGTTTGTGCTTCTGTCAAAAGGCGTCAGAGCATATTCGTCATTCTTGTGAACTCCATGAGCTTGTCCAGCATGAAGAATAAGGCAGCCATCTTCCATGCTCCGATGCATAGACACCGTAGAGATACCGACGTGGCTAGAATCGTCCGAGAACTCTGCAAAGAATGCAAATCCACGATGGCCATAGAGCATTGGAGTCTGGTCTGGAAGACGGGCGTGAAATTGTGCTCGGAGATGCTGATGAAGCATCTCGTTGGAGACTCTCTTTCCGCGTCTTGACAACAGAACTAGTGAGTTGATGAGAAAGTAGCTCAATGCTCCGCTTGTAGCTCCGCCTCCAAACTTCAACTCCGAGGCAACCTCGTGAGGGCCGCAAGCGGTAATGATCGTATAACCTTGAGGGTCCAGAAGTCTTGAGAGAGTAATCACTCCATCCCTAAACTCCTCCAAGCCAGCCTCCTCAAAAGGATTGTCTATCGAATTATTGTAATCTGTATCATGATCCCTGTACCGGATATCGCCAATGTCTGGTCTATCATCACGAAGTACACTTCCTGAGAAGCAACAGTCGAGAACAAGAGTCACAGTGAGGCCCTTCTTTATCATCTTGTTGATCGCACTTCTCAGTACGGTTCCGTACAGATACTCGGTTTCCAGAGTGAGGGGGTTGACAAGTTCGAGTGCAACTGCACCATCCATATCCCGACAAGAGCCATGACCAGAATAATGTATGTATATGTGGTCGATCGGTGTCGAAGTCTTGAGAACTTTCTGAAAAGCTGAAACCACGTTGTCGGGCGTTGGTAATTGATCAGCGCTTTCAACTGACTTGAGTGGACTGTCTTTGGATTTCGTGGCCGTCAGACGTGTTGTATTTACTGCAAATGGCCGAGACTCAAGGTATTCTTCCATGGACCGAATATCGTTAACGGCTCCTTGTAGCGACCTATCTGATACAAGAGCCTTGGAGTATTTGCTCTTCCTGGAGATGGTCACGCCAACTCCAATGAGGATGGCCCATCGTGTAGGTTCGGAACCTGGCGGACCCAGTCGGACTGAAGCCTCAAAGAATGCGTGATTTCTTGTTCAAAGATCAACGGATGCGTTGTTCGTTCGACTATGTATGCCAGGAAATGCATAAAGCCTCGTTCTGACTGTGTGATTTCAAGCTACATCTGCACCTAGCTTATCCCAGTGCAGTTGGGCTGTGCAATGCCCTGTTGCAAATTCATCCCCTGCAGGTTGGTTGACATTTAGGCAGCAATCTGACAGCTCAAATGAACCATACCTTGGCATCAACCACCTGGCAGAAGCAGGAATCTGTGATTGGCCTTGATGGTGTCACAGCATAAGCAGGCTGTCATTCAAGCAGGGAAATGCTGCCACATTGGTGGAAAAAGGCGTACAACCCCGCAGCCAAGAAAATGACTCTACATCTGTTGCAATAATGGTAAGCCCCATGGCTTTTCAGTTTAGTTGATGTTGACTTGTAAGCCTGAGGCTCAAGTAGAGGCAGTCATCGTAGAGCAAGGGGCGACTACAACACTACTTTGACCGATTTCATATCCCATCAATGCCACTTCTGAGTTATATAA
Source organism: Fusarium miscanthi (assembly GCA_014898875.1). Classification (NCBI taxonomy): domain Eukaryota; kingdom Fungi; phylum Ascomycota; class Sordariomycetes; order Hypocreales; family Nectriaceae; genus Fusarium; species Fusarium miscanthi. The sequence continues at coordinate 84,086 of JAAVUA010000162.1, forward strand.
CATGGATCAAAACTTTCCCACCCTCGGCCTTGGAGGCGATGATCCAGAGTCGATTCTAAACGTTGATTTCGGGAACCTGAGCCCATTGATCCGTCGCAGCCGCGAGCTTGATCAGCAATATCGGACATCCGGTGACCTGGCAAGTCTAGAATCAGCAATCAACACATCATGGGAAACCGTCAATTTAACTCACGGCGAGAAGCCCGGGATACGCACAACCTGCTTACTATACCTCTCATATCTAATCAAGGACCGGTATACAGCGACAAACCACGCTGAAGATCTCGACACGACCATCGAGCTAGCAGAAGAGGCAAACAGAATTGCCAGCACACTCGAGGAGGTTCACCCTCAACACCCCCTCGTCCTCAAAGTGCTTCGTGCTCGTCTCGTAGATCGATATGCGTTGACAGGCTCAGAGTCTGATCTCGATAGAGCCATAGATACGGCTCGCCAGTCCATCAACATCACCAACGATAGCGCATCGGATGTATCCTATCAATACAGCGATCTATCATCTCTGCTTGGGAGAAAGTATCTCGCCACTGGGGCTGTGGAGAATGTTGATGAAGCCATCTCCATGGGCTGGAAAGCTTTAGAGGGGGAGGTCACTAACAACAGACCCATGCGACTGAACTTGCTAGCACACATTGGCAGTTTGCTAGGGCACAAATCACTGAGAACAGGTTCGCTGGCTGATATGGACGAAGGCGTTCGGCTAGCTCGGTAGGCATTCGAGGAGGCTTCAGAAGAGGAACGAGACTTGGAAGATTCACTAAATTCACTGGCGACTCTCTTGGGGCAGAGATACTCTATAACGGGTGCATTGATAGATATTGACGAAGCTATCAACCTAGCCAGAAGAAGTCTGGAGATACCAAGTCACAACTCAACGATGCTAGCTATGGCTTTAGGCAATCTCGCTGTTCTTCTGCAAATGAGATATCGAAGATCCCATGAGTTGTCCGATCTTGAAGAGTCGACTCAGCTATCGCAGCAGGCTTTGACCACTATGCCCTCTAACCATCCCGATCGATCAAGACACCAGCATGATATGGGGATCAAGCTTGCTCGCAAGTTTACAATCACCAATGTCATGAAGTATCTTGATGATGGAATTCAGTCACTGAGAGAAGCGGTCGACAGCACACCGAAATCGCATCCTTACAGGGTTATCTTTCTACATAGCCTTGCGAATGCACTGATACAAAAAGGCTCTGAAACATTCGATGGTGATGGTGCTGATGAGTGGATATCTGTTGCGAGGGAAGCCTTGGAGGCTACCCCAGAATCCCATCCCGATCGAGCAGAGTTATTCCACGGTTTAGGTGTTGGTCTTCTGATAGCTCATGCGGCGGGCAAGACGCCAACTGGTATCGACGAATCCATACCTTGCTTCGAAGCAGCCATCGAGCAGTCAAACGCCCCTCCACTTTGCCGCATCCAGGCTTGCATGTGTCTCTTACCAATATGCCACGATACACAGCGAAGTCTAGACGCTGCGAAACTCGTGATGGGGCTCATTCCACGGATCATACCACGGCAGCAAGACTACTCTGATCGCCAGAGTTCTCTCGCCGAACTGGCTGGTTTTGCATCAGACGCGGTTGCTATTGCTATACAGGCTGGACAGGTGGCAGATGCCATGGAGCTTCTTGAACAGGGTCAAGGTTTACTTGGAGCATCCGCGGAGCAAATGCAGACAGATATCGTGGACCTAGAAAAGTCGCATCCGGAATATGCAGCCGAGTTCGAACGTCTTCGCAAGGAGATCAATCGCCCAGTAGACCCCGACATCTCTGCAACCCAGATTACTGCGCTGAGAGAAGGAAAAGCGCTACGCCTCTATGACGCAGGAAAGGAGTTTGATGAATTAGTCGACAAGATTCGAAAATTACCGAACTTCGATACGTTTTTAAAGGCGCCGGGACTTCATGAAATGCTGGATATAACAGACCGCGGACCGATCATCATCATCAATGTAAGCATTATCTGTTGCGATGCTATTATCATCAAGCCGGACTGTATCCAGACCGTACCATTAGTCGACTTGAGCCTACTCCACATCGAACAGAAAGTCTTGCGCGGAGAAAGAGGGAGTCCTGGTGTCCTCGAATGGCTTTGGGATACTGTTGTATGTCCTGTATTGGATAAAGTTGGCTTTTCGGCGGCTCCTACAGGCGACAGTTGGCCGCATGTTTGGTGGATCCCCACTGGTCTTCTGAAGCAGTTCCCATTACATGCAGCTGGACATCACCGAAAGAGAACGAAGCATACGGCACTTGATAGGGTTGTATCATCGTATGCTCCGTCGGTCAAGGCCATGATACAAGCTCGAAAACGACGAGCGCCGACACGAGAAACAAACAAAGCGGTGCTCGTGGCTATGGAGACTACACCAACGTTATCACCTTTGGCGTTCGCCAACCAGGAATTGGACGTCGTTAGAGATGTTTGTTCGTCGATTGGACTAGAGGTTGTTGAGCCTGAGCGACGAAAAGCCGCCCTCATCGACCAACTTCGCCAGTGCAAGTTCTTTCACTTTGCAGGCCACGGATGCACCGACCCTCAAGACCCTCTGAGGAGCTATTTGTGTCTCGAAGATGTCGTGACGAATCCACTGCGAGTCAGCGGTCTGCTAGACCTGAATCTGAAAGACCAGCCGCCTTTCCTAGCCTACCTCTCAGCTTGTGGAACGGGCCGTATTCAACAGGAGCAATTCATGGATGAGAGTGTTCATCTCATCAGTGCTTTTCAACTCGCGGGCTTCCAACATGTAATAGGTACTCTATGGGAGGTCAATGACAGGGTTTGCGTTGATATGGCCAAGGTGGTGTATGAGGGTATTAAGGATGGTCAAATGTCAGATCAATCTGTGGCTTGGGGGCTTCATGAGGCGAGTCGTCGGCTGAGGGACAAGTGGCTGGAGAAACTAGACCAGGGAGGACACAGCAGAGGCGTAAATGATGATATGCTCAGCAATATGGCTATTAGAGAGCCTATGGTCCATGGAGTTAGGTGGGAAAGACGACGAGTTCGGAGTAGAGCAAAGGCCAAAGGCATGAAGATATCCTTGGGGACGAGGTGGAGGAGAGTTGCGACCAAGGCTTCCAGAAGCATACGGGTAAGCAACAACACTATACCCGGGGCCGAGACAAGAGGTCAGAGATGGTCTAGAGAGGCTTCTTTGGCTATACTCCTCAGACATAAAGTCGAACCTTCACCGGCTTGGGTTCCGTTTATTCATTATGGTATCTAGACGGCAGTCATATCAAAGCTGACGGCCTTCAAATCATTTTCATCCCCTACAAATCGATATATCGGGACTGAATATGCTATCAACTTTAACGCTCTCCATAGTAACTCGAGTCTACCCCGACATCGAAAGCTTGTTTGGTGGAAAACAGGGGTGGTTCGATAAGCGGTATTTAACAACCCACATTATGAAGCTGTCACTCTCGAATCTTTGATGACCTGCCTAAATGGAGGGGAATAAGATGGTCGATCGGGTGATCTGCGACGACCCTGGTAAAAGCCGGATGCTTAATCGACAGTCCGACACGTCGAGTATCTTGGTCCGAGCACCTCAGATTTGATATCTGACCACTGCACAGGCTCGGAACCCGTCGGACTCAGCTTGCTACGCCCTTTGGTGGTACAGACTTTACCCTCCGCCAGTGAGTTGTTATCTAACAGCGGTGCTTGCTATCGACATGCCTTTTCGGGATGAATCTTCGCCGTGCTGGCAACGAAACCAATAGTGTAAGCACTTTCAAGCCTCTCAACCGCCAGATGAATTTTACGGCCTGGATCTTGAGGGAGAGTGGTGAGATGGACCAGGCTATAGTTGCCCATGGCTTGCATAATAATCCCGTAAGATTCCTTGGCTACACCAGCTCACAACGGTGACGCTAATACGCGGGGTGCAGCTCATGTCCCCCGGCGCAATTATTCTCGAATCCTCAACACCGAGCTGCGAGACGTGTCGACAGCCATGTACAGCATGCAAATCTAGACCGCCGGGATTTCTGTACTGGACTTCAACCGGGCCGATGATAGCCTGTCAGTGCTGCGGTGATAGTGTGCTAATCAAACAGGCTCGTCATCTCTAGAGAGTATCATGGTCGGCCTTTTTGTGAAAGTAGAAGAGGGTACATAAACAACAAACGTTAGAGGACATAGAGTATCATTTGGACACCACTATGAATAAAAAGCTTCTTGGCTATCACAGATGTAGTGATAAGACCTTATGCTGGGGTCTTCGCTGTGGCATAGTCATTTTACCCCGGATTTTACCAACCACTAACAATCCGCCTAGTAAAGCCAAGCATCATAGCCAGCAAACACACACACTTGGCAAATTCACTAGTTGTGACTCTTCCTTGGAACTCCGAAGGACTTTCTTTTTTCAGTCGTAGATCGAGGTCAAGTGAGCTATCGCCGAGCCATATGGTGCCATGGCATGCAATAGCCTGCTTCTTAATGGCTGCCACCTCTTGCATCCGGTCCCCCTCCCCCTGGTGGGTGTACCTGACAGCCAGGTAACATTTATTTTTATGGCATGATCTGTCAACACCATGTGCAGAATCTCAGACAATATCACTCTAGAAGAAGTGTGTGTGCGGGGATTTCTCTCGGGGTCGGAGGACGCCGCCGCTTGGGGATGACGTTCCGGACGGGCCAGCTGGATTGGTCTTATGAAACGGAGGGTTTTTGTATTGATGCGGGCTCGAGGATAAGAAGTCGTGCATGGAACGCAAGAATTGGCGTTCTCTTGGCTCTTGGCTTTATTCTCTACTTAACAGACAAGACCCTCTTTGATAAACAAGCTTTTGTATCTCCATTCGCACAGCTTTTCTCAATGGCCTTCTTCAAGACAAAGATGCCTGCACTTGACACTTCACCCGTGCCCTCACCCGTCCTCTATCCATCAGTCACGTCTGACCTTGAAGCTGCGAATCTCAAGTATGCAGCAAAGTTTACCCAGTCCCACTTACCATCTCCGCCCCGTCGGTAAGTGATCTCATACCCGCGCCCTAGGATCAAGGGGCCTAACATTTACCCAGAAAGGTAGCGGTCGTAGCGTGCATGGATAGTAGATTGGACGTTGAGAAAGTACTGGGTCTAGACCTTGGCGATGCCCATGTCATCCGGAATGGTACGTACTGCAATTTTCTTGTCTCACCTGCAGAGCTGACATTCGCAGCTGGCGGTCGTGCTGTAGAAGCACTTCGATCAATCTTGATTTCTCAGCAGATGCTGGGTACGCGTGAGATTATTGTCATGCACCATGTAAGACCGATTTGTTCCATTTTGTTCGATATTTTTCATTCCCACGGCAATATCATAAGGCCATGTTTTTCAGCTGCCCCCCATGGAGATAGTGACCGGCCCGGCTGACACCCCACGCTTCTAGACCGGCTGCGGCATGCAGAGCTTCTCCGACACAGATTTCCGGTCCAAGATCAGACGAGAGCTAAAGGAAGACGTGGACCACATGGCGTTTCTTCCCTTTTCTGATTTGCGGCAGAGTGTTATTGATGACGTTGCCTTTTTGCGCAAGAGTCCGCTCATCTTGGATGTACCTATTACTGGATATGTTTATGATGTCAAGACGGGCCGGATTGAGCAGGTTGATGAGAGGGCTGACTCTGAGTGCTCCAGCCCTTAGAATTGTATTTGATATTGATTTGGCGGCGGAAAATGTTAGCGAGCGAGCAATTGGAATTTTGAATATTATGAGATGAAACTTATGCGACACGTGACCTGCAACGATTGCCTCTTTCATGGCCATTTCACTTCTCGGCTTCCCTCACCGCACATGTTTTCCTCCCCTCTTTCATAAGATTTTAAAGCTTCTCATCATTTTCTTTCCTATGGCGCTACCTACTGCTAGGCTTCAAGAGTATCCTGGATAGATACACGAGCCTCAATTACGGAGACCACGCTTCGATGGAGACCCTCGATCTCGTCGCGGCATCTTCCCTCGGTCACAGCCGGCGTTGCCATCCAGCGGAGGCCACAGACCCAATCAATGGGTTTCGCCATTATACGTACTGCTTATGGGCCGGGATCAGATGAACAGTTCCAACATGCCTTGACTCTCATTGGCCGCATTGCTTAAGTATGGTCTGAAAATGAGGGCTGCAAGACGTGGCTGGCATATTTGAAGGAGAACAACATAGAGCGACTTGGCAACGTTCTATGGAAGTTAACACAACAAAATCACGAGTTTGCATGTCGCTACCAGAATGATATTCTGGAAGATAAGCAGTAGCTTGATGGCGCTTTAGTAGCTGCAGTGCGTAAGTACCTTGATAACTGGATTGCATTCAACAACGGCTCTTCGGTTGCTGACAATATACGCTTCATTACATGTATCATGCTAGACGCTGAAATCCTGGTGCAACTTGCCGAGATGCCCCAAGACCACGGGCTCGACTGTAATTCGAGCGAATTCTACAGGTCGCAGTATTGGGTGAAGATGGTGGACGCTGAATCTGGATATGAAGAGGCCTTTCAGGTGCACGTAATGTTAAGCCGCCTTTGTAAGCTACCCAGCATCGAAAGTAAAGTATTCAGTTGCTGTAACTTCGTTCCTGACTGGAAAAGGGACCTTCCAGTCATGATTAGGCCTTACGCAGTATGTATTCCGAATACCAAGGTTATCTCAGCATTTCTGGGTGTCACCCAGATCAGAATCAACCTCGAGCAGTAGGTCTACGGATTCCTGCTGCTGCACAAATACGAGCGCAAGTGTCGGCCTTTTCTGCAGCGTGCCACCCACCGCAACGCTTTGATATTTCTGGAGTAAGACTCGGATCAAGTCTCTAGTCTGAAGCTATGTTTGGGGTAAAAAGTCATGCAACCAAACATCAGCCGCGGCAAAAGGTTAACATGAGTGGAGCGTTAATTCAACGACATGGAACCAACAGTTAGTTCAGGGTGAACCAACAGCAGAGGTGGGTCGAAAACTACCATTGATGCCTACCTAAATGCAATCGAGTATGTTGTAGTCGGTAGGGATAAGATGTTACAAGAAATATGCAAAAGATTATGCAAAGTTTCATATAAATTCGGTCAAGAGTTGATAATTTCTTAACGCTATATGCCTTGTAGATAAATATTCCGATCATTTTGGGATCTACTCGCATCATTAGCCGCCGGAGATACTGGCGCGCATCTCATGGTTCTATATCACTTATTTGTGCTGGACTATCCAGAAGCTAAGATAGTACTGACTCTGACCCCACACAATAGTCAATGCCGTTCGACGATGAGATCGCTTGGAGCCGACGCGCAATCTATCAGAACAATCTCTACTCTCTCTATGTCAGTTTCAATGGGCGAAAGGCTGTTAGGTAATGGTGCAAAAAGCTTTTACCACAGGGACCTTTCAACGGGCCCGGTTTGAATCTTGAGAGAGAATGTAGTTATCACGCGAGTTGCGTGCTTATGAGTTTCTATATACAAGCACTGCTAGCAGTCTATCTAATAGTTATTTGTCTAGTTCAACTACTGCAGAATTGTTTCACGGAGAAAGAGGTGTTATCACTATTCGCGTAGTGTCTTTTTTGTCATGGATTATGAGTACTGTCACAAACACTATTTCCTTTTCTTGGTCCTGTTGACTTCTCATTAGCACTACCCTCTGCCTCTTCTTATCACAGGGTACCGAGACGTGGTAAAGTAAATAGCGATGATTACGAGTGGAATTCTGATGACTGATAATCCGATTACTACAGAGTGCCGAAAAATAAACCATTTGACGTAACGTTGAGGTGCCCAAGTTTGTGGTATGCCTGAATAGGAATAGAGGCTCCACGTTACGTACGGTTCGTGTTAGTAACTCAGGCTGAGACAAGATTAGTGATTGAATTATGCGTAACAGAAAATTTCAACTGGCTAATAGTGTTAGAAATAGTTCATTCACCCTGTTTCGGTGGGTATTGGAGCGGGGAAGTCTGCTGTTGAGTTTCTGGGTGGAGATGGAGGCTGAAGAGTCGGGTAATCACTCACCGAGATATATCAATCTGCACATGCCCCTCTGAGATATTCTCGGTCTGCTATGAGAGCCTTTTTATCATCTTTGATTTATAACAATGCCTTCCAGAGTAATAGAAACGCCAAATGAGTGGTCCGACTCGGCGGATATCATCTCACGATTCCTAGCTTTGCAGCAGATTTACAGCGCCAAAGACTTAGACTCCTATCTCCAGTCCTTACAACACATCAAAGAGTATGAATCAGATCCCAAAAATCAATCTGTTGATGTAGTGGTTCTTTGTGCATCAGCAATCCTCGCTATTCCGGAGGCGGTTTTTGAGTGGGCGGTGCAGCAGCAGAACCGAGATGAGAACCGACCAAGAAAAACAGTACTGGTGCTTTGTGGTGGCATCGGACCATGTACACCATTTGTTTACGATGCTATCGAAGCGAGTAAGAAATACTGCACGATATTTGACACCATAAATGGCAAGCCTGAAGGCGAGGTATTGAAAGTCATGGCGGAACGATTTTATAAACTCAAGATCGACCAAAGTGGATGTCAAGCCAAGGGTTTTCAGATTTTGGTGTCTGATCGCTCGAACAACTGCGGAGCAGATGCATCAGAGGCTCAAAAGGTTTTAGAACAGAACGGCATTCACTCTCCAAGATCTATGGTCGTTGTGCAGGATCCAGCCATGAGCAGCCGGACGATGTCTTCGTTTGAAAAAGTCTACGAGCACGATACGGTCCAGATTACTTGCTGGCCACAGCTGAAGCATACAAAAGAAGATCAACAAGAGAGGAGAGGGCCCGAGCAAGACGTTCGAAGGGAACTCTGGTCTATGGATCGTTTCCTGGACAGGATTATGGGTGAGCAAGGTGGAGTTATCAAAGCCAAGTCACCGATTGGCATTCCAAACGAAGTGGAAAATGCGTGGTCAGCTATAATGGACGAAAGCAGCTCGAAAGTGTTTTCATAGAAGAATAATATTATAATTCTAATTCAATATTTGGATATGATCTTGGGTAGCTTTGATGCTGACCGGCAACAGTCCCGGTCCTGACGTCAACATTTTATATAATATATCGCATCGGCGCTGTCCGAGATGCAGATATCAGATCAGGCTGCGAGATTATTTTCCGTTTCACAACGTCACATGATGCACATCATCCTCAACCCAACCCCACTGATTGGTCCCTCACCAAACATTCTCGAACCATCACCAGAAGCAACTTTTTCTTCCCGGTCCCGGATCATCTCGCAACACCATGGCATCACTGCGCCGTTTCAGCCTCGTCTTCTACGTCCCGCCCGCCAGCGCCTCCGCATGCAAAGCCGCCATCTTCAAAGCCGGCGCGGGCCGCTATCCCGGTCCTGGCGGCTACACCGAGTGCGCGTGGCAGACGTCGGGGATTGGGCAGTTCAGGCCGGGAGATGCGGCGAATCCGGCTATTGGCAAGGTTGGGGAGCTGGAGGAGACGCCGGAGGTTAGGGTTGAGACGTTGGTTGTTGGGGAGGAGACGGTGCGGAAGGCTGTTGCGGCGTTGAAAGAGTAAGTTTCAAGGTTCCTGGGTGGGATTGTGACTGATTTCGTAGAGCTCATCCGTATGAAGAGTGTCCGTATCAGGTTCATCGATTGGAGGACTTTTGATCAAGGTGTTGGTTTGGTGGATCAACCAGTTATGCGAGCTGCGGCTTTACAACACATAAAACTCGGTTATTTAAGGCGATTCAGAGAGTGATTAATAATTACAAGCATTCACTTTTGGCGTCTTAGCAACTGTACATCAAGCTATATTAAACTGATGAAACCGAAATTAGGGTATTAACAAAAACTAAATCTTCCAATCGACATTTTTCGTCATCTTGACCTGAAGTTCCATCATCATGCAACAAGAACCTTTGTCTGCGGTAAGAGAGTCGTCCATCTCTCACCAGGCTTCCGACTCCACATCCTCTTCAACGCCTCAATACCTTTCAACAAATTCCCAAATCCGCTTCTCGCATGATGTCTTCGCAAGATGTTCTCAAAATACACCTTGTGCTCTTCTAGCTGTGCATCCGACGCCGCGACGAAAGTCGTCCAGATCAACATATGTGCCACGGGGGAAGTCTCTGGAAATTTCTCGAGGGCTTCGATGAAGCGCTGCACGCGTGCTACTGACTCGGGGTTGGTGGGTATAGGATCTAGGTCGAAGAAGTTGGAGGTATGGTCGGAGAGGACTTGCTGGAGATAGATATCTCGAGCTTGGTAGACGAGACTTGTGACTTGGGAGAAGAGTGGTGTATGTTGGGGATAGAGCTGGAGACAGTGGTTGAGGCAGCCAAAGAGTTGATCCGTTCGGGCTTGCGAAGAGATCATCTGTAGACCCGTTTCCTCACCAAGATGTGGAGCAGCATATACTCGGAACCTAATCTCCAGTTAGAATTTCTGTCACTCTGTTTGGTAACCCCTTGTGTGCACTTACTTGTGAAGCTCGCGCATGATGAAGCCAGCCAAGATACCCGTACCGAGCCCTTCCTTTCCTCCAATAGCGTCCAGCGCTGACTCAAGCATACGAAGAAGGACAGGAAATTCTGAACCTCCAGTGACCAGCACAGATGTCATTAGTAGTAAAAGGCTGATTAGCACAGAGTGCTGCGTTGTTTGATTATTACATATGAGTTCTTGGCGTTGTCGTAGGCCTTGAAGTGTTCGACCCAGAAGTTGGTATGGGTCGGGGACATAAATATCATGTGTGATGGTTCCGAAGGCAGAGTACCGCTTCTGGCTCTTGTTGAAATTATTTTCCAGCTTATTGATGTGGAAGTGAAAGGCCGAGACGGTAAGGACGGCATCCATGACGAGGTCATCTTGTTGAGCGAGCGGAAGAAGGAGGTGGCGCCAGTCGTTTTGAAGGCCATCTATGGCTACCATCTCCGTTGATATGCAGCGGGAGACTGGCTTGCGTAAGTACTTGAACAAATATGGGTAATCTTTCGGCACTTACAAGTCATGAAAAGATTTCTCTTCCATGCTGGCATGTTCTCTGGAACCCCTTGCCAGAAAAGGGTCATGAAGACTTCACGATCCTCAGTTACCCGAGAACCAGCTAGCACGAGATCATATGTCTCATTTTCTGATGATATGAACTCAATATCATTGTCTTGTAACAGATCATTATCGTCATCATGAGCTTCCGTGCTTCCCGGTTTTGTATCTGCGGCTGAACTGGATGCCGATGATGCTGATGCGTCCTTGTCAGCTGAAGAGACTTTCCATTCATTCCTATGATGAAGTCAGTATCTCGCTTGTAGATGACGATGAGATGGTGAATACTCTTCATAAACCCTGTCGATAGTCTTGCCAGCCCACTTCCCCCTCGCGGCAACACCCTTGTTGAATCGATGCCGAATACCAAGGCCACTGCAGCTCAGGCCTCTAGAAGTACACTTATTGCAGCTTGGTTCGTTTCTGTCACAGTGAATACGTCGCTTCGAGCATTCATGGCAGCCTAGCGATCCGTTAATACGCCGCCAAGCAAAGATGAGGTTGTACTGACCCTTCGTCTTTGGTACATATGCACGTTTCTTTGGTGGCATTGCAGGCGTCGGATCAAACCGAAATGAGCTAAGCTGATCGACGCTTGGCGGACGAGACTCGGTAACTCAGGGGAGACAACAGCTGGTACTTGCGTAGCTGAGAAAGAGTAAAGGGGAAATTCCTCTGTCTTTAGAATTTTGCAGGCATCAATGTCAAAGACGACCCAGGAATCTATGGAGGGCGCTGCGGGGAATCTGTTGGAGCTTTGGCTCCGCAAACGCTAGTTAAAGTTGGGGAAGAGGCTAAACCAAAATAAGAAGGTTAAATGAGAGTATATCTGATGCGCTAGACCTGATCAGCTCCCCAAGCAGACTGAGTATTGGCAGGGGCATTAGCGAATCAAACCCAGGACATCCGGGATACTTCTTATAGAAGCTATACTTGGTAAGAAAAGAAGTACTCTTGATACTGTATACAGATCTTGCCCTGGCTATAAGTCACAGGGGAAAATTGATCAGCACTTGAACTGACTCTCAATGTGGCTCCCCCGAATCGTTTCACTGCAATTTTAACACGCTCCGAGCCTCTGAGGTTGGCTTTGTGATAATGCTGCTAAATGTATGTGGTCACGAAAACTCTTCTGCTTTCGATTGATAAAGCTACTATTCATATCTTGCCCCATTACTTTTTTACCTGAATTCCAGCATCTGAAAACCAGAAGCCCGAAATTCCTTTGCATCCCACTGCCCTTCAACCCCGTTACACCATACTAGAACTTCTCTTTCTCTTTCTACTCACAGTCACGTGGCCCGACCTCGGTGATTTCGTGCAATACATCAATCAACAAGGTATATTAGATATTGAGGTGCTAACATGAGGATTTGAACATGGAGAGAAAATTTAAGTGCCCCTAGTCCTGTGGATGTCTTGGAATTTATTCGTACTGCCTGTGATGCGTTTCTTCACAAGGTGGCGTTGTGCACCGCAAGGCCAGCATGTACGTGTCAACTAAGTTAGAGTTCCTCTTCGAAGCCCAGTGCTGCAATCTGCTTTTTGTACTCCTGTTGTTGCCGTATGTCCTGCGCCAGTTAGCCAAGCCCCATACCTACCAATCGGGACTCTTACCTCTTCAACAGTGTTATTTATAACATATCTTGTAACATGTACCTCGCTCTGTTGCCCGAGACGAATGGCTCGGGAAATGGCTTGGCTCTCGACGCTGGGATTCCACTGTAGTTCTGCAATGAAGATTCGATTTGCGCAAGTCAAATTCAATCTGCGAATGTATCAGTTTGGATGACTCGGCCAAAACGGTAAACAATATACCCAAAAGCTCCTGTTCCTGTTGTCATGATGAGAACAGGCGTCTCATCCTCACTCTCAAACTTAACTAGCGTGGCATGTCGTTGAGAAAGAGGGCTGTTACCGTCGAGTTGAAGGTATGGAATCTTAGCCTGCTCCAGATGTCTCGATATCAAATACAGCGTTCGTGTCCAGCAAGAGAATATGATACTGCTAATTATTAGATGGAAAGTGAAATTTAGGATCGACATACCTTTTGGTAGTCCAAACATCCCTCTGAACGTCCTCCACCAGGCTCTTTATTTTTGTTGAATGACCCTGCTCATTGAAGTAGCTCTCGTGATCATCCTTTGCTACTGTAGCTTTTCGTCGCTTTCGCGCTCTCTCACCATGTCCCATAGCTACCTCATCTCTAGGGCTTGAAGGTTCTTTGTACCATCTAACGCAGATCGGGCATCGGTTTCGAGTCTCGGGCAGGGACATGCTCGACTCTTCAATGCACTTCGAACAAAGAATATGCGAGCATTCGTCGTCAAACATCCTTTTGGTCAAGTCACATCCCAGTACTGGCATTGGCTGCTCACATCCCACACAGGATATTTCTCCATATTGACCAGCAGTACCGACTATTGCCTCTCGTTCTTCCAGGAGGCTTCTCCGATGCCAGGAAAAGAGCTTTTGATATGTCCCGTGGTTGCAGACGATTCGCAGCTGAAGCCACCTTTGGAACATGCCGAACTGGGAGCTCTTTTTGACCTCACCCATTCGATGCTCCATGTTGCGTAGGATGACAGCATTTGTTTTGTCGTATTGATCTCGCTCTTGCGGACTGAACTCTAAATGTCGAACAAACTGCCGTGTTTTGGGCAAGTTCAAGACCTCTCTAGTTCGACGTAGACACAGTGCTTCAAGGAGTAAGACTAGGCGATCCCTTACAAGCTCAGGTTCATTATATGAGTTGTCAAAAGGAGTTTCTATCCACTTTCTGAACTCGGATGCTTTATCGAATGGCTCAGCGCGAATGAAGCGGAACAGTGAGCCAATGTCGGCGAGCTTATTTTGGATGGGCGTCCCAGAAAGACACCACCGTGAATTGGCGTGGAGATATTCGCATGCTTGGAAGAACTTCGTGGATGGGCGACGTATAATATGAGCTTCAGGCTTCCGGGTTAGATATGTGTCTTGTCAGGCGTTGTAGATGAGTGCCTCACCTTCATCAAGGACTATTCGATACCAACCCAACTTGTACAACGGTGACGTCTTCCCTTTCCCTATCAGGTACTCCGCAGTAAGAGTGTGATATGTTGTCACCACTATATCCGAGTCTTCAATGACAGGGAGCTCCTCAAGAGTCTTGGGCCTGTTCTCGCCATGGTACTTGACCACTTTGAGACCTCTCTGTAGGTGCCTGTACAGTGTTAAAAATTGCTTCCGACAAGTATCAAGGGACACTTACTTTTTAACCTCATTTATCCACTCATCGACCAGTACTGAATACCATTAGAATTAAAGTCGCTGATGCCGACTGCTGAGGAGATACTCACAAGCTGCTGAGACCATAACGAGAGTAGAACGAGAGAATTTGAGAGATCTCCTGCTTTTATGCTCTGAATTCCTCTCCTCCGCCCACTCCTGGCCATTGTCAAGAGTCTTCATGATTAATGCGAGGATGGAAAGCGACTTTCCCATCCCCATATCGTCAGCAAGAATACCGCCACCCTTCTCTTCTGGCCGTATGTCCTTGCGCCTCTTGGTGATTCTGTGTCGGTATTGGACTTTTCCACTCTCATGCTCGATTTCTTCCCAAAGTCTGTAATTTTCGTTGATGTTCCCAGACTCTCTCTCGAGCATGAAACCCAGTGCTTCCTTCTGGTGTCTGTATTGTTATTAGTGCCAAAATCAAATAGTCGTTGAGTTTCGATAGATCACCTTAAAAGCTCACGTGTCACCCTATCACCACCCTCAACCATCTCAAGTTCGCGGTTGTTCTCGACGGTCTTGTAGACCTCATCCACCATCTTCCGAAGTTGATCATCCTTGCTCATTTTCTTACGGACACCATCATTAGGCGCTACTTGCGTATTTTGGACTTCACCGGCTCCGGTATCTTGGATGCTGATGCTCAGGAAGTGGGGATTCTCGTAAGCAATGCCGTGTCGTCCATGGCTAGACCTCTGAAGCCACAGCTTTCCATCAGAGAGCCTTTTACCAATATCTAGCGCCTTAGATCGTAGACCATATATGTTTATGTCGACTTTCACCCTAGCGTCCGCAGGCTTGTTGGCGCGATTTATGACCTCTCTCAGATCACATCTTAGGGCCAATGGTTCAATATCGATTGATGGCTTCTCCATCAGAGGCAACAGAGTCTGACCTGTTGCTGAAGGTAGATGACCGAATTGCTTCTCATCACCAGAGAAACAAAGCATGAGTTGCTTCTGGTACTCCTTTGATGTGAAGTATTGATAAGCTGAGGCCTCCATTGCCAGCCTTTTATCTATAGATGACATGTCGTCAGGTACTAGTTTGACTTCGATGTTGTGAAGCTAGGACAAATGAGTACTGGAACTTTGTGATCTAACGTCATTGAAGTATATATACTCACCATGCCATAATGAACTACAATATCATCGTCTTCCGGTAATGTTATAGGCGTCGCATTTGACTGACTTGGCAGAGAAAGCTCTGGTGTCATAGCTGATCCTTCTCGAGAGCTCTCGGTGGGTAATTGAAGGAATTGGAAGCTTTCGAGTGTAGTAGACATATCTGAAGGGACAATTTGTTCCTCGTCGGGATGAGATGTCATTTGAATATCGTTCATGTCGAAGCCGATATTAAAATTGATCATTTCAAGTTGTGGATCAACATTTAGAGAATTATTGTGATTCTGGTGGTGTGTAGGGACACCATTTTGTTGAAATAGAGGATCACTGTGTTTTCTCTCTTTAGTTATATATTCAATTGATACTTAAAGGTACCTACACTAGAGTGTTTGTGAGGCTGGACTGGAGGTAGTTGTCAACCTCAGTAACGTCTCCATTTGGAGCGCACCAAATGGCTTGCGAGGTCTCATCGACCGATCCACTGATGCCGAGTCCTTGAGCACTAGGAGTATCGCCCATGTAAAGATATTGGTCTTTCTCCACTGCCAGCCAGTCGCCCAGGGAGTGAGACACATCGTACTGGTCATGATCCACGGGATTGAGGAGATCCCGCAAGTTGGACATATTTTCAATATTTCCAAGTATTCGATTGCAACGGAAACGATTTGATTGTGAAAAGTACGAGGTCTTTGATGGCGAGTTCTTGCTGACACACGGACAATCTGAAAATCAGGCTGTGCAAGCCCTCATTCTAATGCATGAGATCCCTGGAGTCGGCGACCCAACGTCGAATCAGAACCTCTAGTTGAAGCCAACTGCAGCTCGCTTGGCCAACAAGGCAGACCAAAGTCATCACATCTGGTTCGCCCTGTGCTTGTGTTAACCAGCGATTGGATGGTAAGACTTGAAAATGTAACACCGCCATTAGAGGCTTTCAGCAAGGCAACCTTTGAGGCATTATCGGGATTCCGCAGTTAGGTTGCCTCTTGTTTCACACCGCCAGCTGCCCTGTATTTCTCATCAACACGGTGACATACTGAGCCTCGATCTTAGAGGGCTCTCTATCCATTGCCATTCAATTTCTCTTGACCATGGACCGGCTGTATGAAATAGCTGAAGAATTCAGGAGATCCCTGAAAGCCCACCATGAAGAAGAATTCGAAAATACGACTATTCGAGACATGCGAAAGGAGATCCGTGATATTCAGTTGTTGCGAGACAAAACCAACACCATGATGGATATGAACCGACTGCGGATGTTTCTTGACGGCACAGAAGAATTCGAGAAAATCCTCTTACGCCTCGAGTTTCCTGGTACGAAAAGTGCAATGTCAACCGTTTGGGGCTCCGTGAGGTTCCTACTGAGGGTAATCAGTGCCCTATGGTTCATGCAGGGGACTCAGCTAAAAGCTTACAGAGTACCAACACTACTGATAGGGCTTTTGACGGAGTACTCGATGTTTACGGACTTCTTGGAGCCCATCTCTTGCCCTTGACTCAATTCACGGAATTCTTCCAGAAGTTTCCGTTTACCGTGGAGTGTATAGTCAATATCTATCATGACATACAGCGGTTCCATTCCATAGCATACAGGCTTTTCTCGCTTACAGTGACGCGTAAGATATCCTTTGCAGAGACGAATCTCACTTGACTGACTTATCAAAGTATGGCAGCGTCTTCAGAGGTCTATCTGGGACGACGCACGTCATTTATTTTCAAAACTATCCGATTCTCTAGGTTCACACGCAAAATTCATCAAAGAACACAGTCATTCTGCACAAGGTGAGTTTCCAAGTCACAATAATGTAATTTAACCAAATAATCTAATTCCAAAGACTATGATGGCCTTTATGCAGCCTTCCAGCAGTACTCGTTTGGCCTCAAGTCAAACTGGAAGAACTTTGAGACCGAGGAAAAGGCCCGACGGCGTGTAAGAAAGTACGAAGTGACGGAATGGATCACCTCTTCTCCGAAGATGTCACGATTGCAAGATGAGTTCCGCGAGATGGCGATCTGCCCTAGGAGTGGTCGTTGGCTTTTCCGAAACTACAGCGATATCTCGGAGTGGATGGGCGAGGAAGACCCTCCTCACTCAGCCATATGGCTGCATGGGAACGTCGGATATGGTAACTATTCCCTAGAGACCTGGAATAATATGCTGATGATTCAAGGCAAAACGGTACTTGCATCACTGATAGTCGATGACCTCAAATCATCTAGGCTCCAAAATACAATGCCCTCATTTCCAGAGGCCAGTAAGACATGTTACTTTTACTGCCAAGAAGACGATATCGAACACAAAAGTCATCTCGACGTCCTGAAAGGTATACTCCTGCAGATGGTAGAGGCCGAGGAGTATATACTCCCATATTGCTACCAGGAAAAGGTCAATAGTGGAGGCTCCATCCTCATAGATGCAAAGCTGGCTCAAAAGCTTATCAAGACTTTCATCGAGTTCTCTGTACGACACTATATTGTGATAGACGGAGTGGACGAGTGCCATGGAGCTGAAATTCAACAGACTGCCAAGTTCTTCAAGGATCTAGTGTCGACATACGATACGCAAATTAGATTGGGGCATCTGAGAGTCCTTTTCATCGGCCGGAAAACATGTGATACCCAAAAACATGTACACGGAGACGACTGCAGCAGTATAGCACTTAGGCCCGGGGACAACCACGATGATATTAGAGCTTTTGTGCAGAAGAAACTTCCCGAGTTCTCGAAATCAAGGCACGGTGTAGGTTTCAGTCTTTCTGAAGCTGATAAAGCAGATGTCGAGCGGATAATATGCCATCAAAGTCAAGGTTTATACTGATCAACACCGCATTAGTGGAGCTTTCAGGCTGATACAATCTGTTAGATTCATTTCTCTACGCACATCTAGCCATTGAGTTTCTGTTACAGCAAGATACCAAAGGTGGCTTGCTAACCCTACTCAGGCAAGGGATACTACCAACGAAGCTTGGAGACATGTAGGTACTCTGATACTAGCACCTAACCTCAACTTACCCTTTCAGGTATGAAAGATTGCTGGACTCGGTCAAGAATAGTCTCGTGGCACAACCAGGAGGTTCTGTAAGGTGGGAGAGATCAAAGCTATTATTTGGATGGCTCATTTGCGCCAAAAGACCACTTAGATGGCACGAGATGCAAGCAATTCTATGCTTCGATCCTGATAAGCTCCATATCGAATTTGAGAATAACATGCTACGACAAGATATGGAAAAGTATCTTGGCTCTATCGTCCATGTCCTTGACGGAGGTTATATTCGGCTGATTCATTCAACTGCATGCAGGTTAGTCTTCGTTAACAAGTCATAATCGCAGGTGACTAACGCTTAACACTTTCAGATATATCATAGATAACAGGCATATCAGTGAGAAGCAGGTTCAGTGCCAGTTGGCTACTATCTGCCTCAGATACTTAACCCTCCCATGCTTCACCCGGGACAACAACTACAGGGCGCACCAAAGAAGCGAGGATGCGAGACTGGGCTGGTTCTCTTTCCAAGATTACGCATGTGCTCATTGGCCTCATCATACTGACACCTTGATAAGAGAGTGCAGTGGCGTCTTCACAACCGAGAATTTTCAAGACGTCGCGGTAGATTTCTCATCTGCTTTGAGGCATTTTGTCAATACCCATCGAGCAGATTTGACTACCACTAAGCATGCTGAGTTGGTAGAGAACCACATAGGGAAATTCGTTGACTTGGAACTCTATGAAGATCTTCACTTGTTATGGAACCATATATACACTCACCAGCGAGGGGATTACGCAACACGAAACACTGTTGGCGTTAAACAGATCGAGAATGGACTCAAGGATAACAGAACGCAACTGGAAACACTATTTCCCAACCAAAAGGCCGGTGATGAGGATACCGTCGAGGACTATTATGGCCCAAACCTCTTCAAGTGTAAACGGACACTCTGTCGTTTCTTCTATGTCGGCTATAACAACGCACGCGACCGAGATGATCACGGAAAGCGACACGAGAGGCCTTTTCAATGCCCCGTGTCCTGCAATGCCGCTCCTCTTGGTTTCGTAAGCAACAAAGATCGGGACCGGCATACCAATATTTACCATCCAGAACTAAGCGAAGGACCAGCCATCTTTGAGACTTTAAGCCGCCGGCAGGTCTCTGGAGGGTTTGTTTGCCAGATCTGCAGCAAGACCTTCACGAGAAACATTAATCTCAAAAGCCATGAGCGGAGTCATTTTGGGGACAGGCCTTTCGCTTGCACGACTTGCGGGAAGGCTTTTGCTAGGATTAACGACTGTCGAAGGCATGAGAAGATACACGCAAGGAGAGGATATTGAAACAGAAGTGGAGATGCATTGGGATGGAAATTTGAATTATTTACAGAATGCCTAAACCGCTGACCTACTTTTCCTTTGGCTCCAGATCAACACTCTGGAACTTGACGCTAGTCCAAACTGTCATATCTCCGAACAGGGCTAAACCAACTCTCCTATAACTTCCATTATGCGTTTTGAGTATCATCAAAGCAACCCCGGTTTCTTCATGATGACTGCTGGTTTGACCCAGGAGAAGATACTCGCATTTTCTCCCTCCAAATTCAACATCTGAAGCTGGCTCCATTAGGTCCAGCATTGTAGACAGTGTGCACCGCTTATAAATGCTTATATCGCTGAACTGAAGTATTCGGCAGGAAAGCCTAACCTTGGCTGCAGTCAGAATCTCAATCTTCGCGTCCTCCATTTCCATCGGGTCTTCGAATCGAATCTTTCCATCGACTGATACCCAGGACCAACTGGGAGCTCTCTTGATGTGTCTTTGTTTCACTCTGCCGTTCTCTGGCTTGTACCATGCCAGAAGTTGAACAAACCATCGTTCCCAGTGACCGTAGATATGAGAGTCTTGCCAGACCTTTTGTAACTCAGTTGTGATACCTGTGACCGCTCGTAGTCTATCTTCGGGATCTTTCAGTTGCCTTTGTGTAAACTGAAAAATGATGGTCTTCCAGAGATAGAGTTTCTCTGAATCATGCGTTCCGTAGGACGGTTCACCCTCCTCATCGAAGGAAGCCCACGGCAGTGACTCAAGTTGTTGCTGGTATTCTATGCCCACATTGTTTCCTGTGACGCTCTGCAGTTCAGTTTCCTGGCACTGCCAAAGGAGCTGGTAGTCTGAGAAGATGAGCATGCGAGACGACAGCATGTATTCCTGAAGAGTCCATCCCCTTTTGTCGAGAGGGTGGTGGGGTTGATACGGGCTTCCTGACAGATGGACAGTCCCAACACGTCCATCCCCCATCGGTATGTCGAACTTGTTCTCCGGCAGATATATAGGACTTTTATTAGGCAAGGTTCCCAAGAATCCTTCGCAAGCTCTTGTAGCGGTCCCAGCAGCCAGCGTAATCGCAGCATTCTTGTACGTCATCGCCATCTTATCAATCTCTCTTCTCTTATCTTCTGGGCAGTTTTGAACGATGCACAGTCTATCCACCCAGAGATAGGTGAATCCCAGTTCCCTGGTGACACGAATTGCATCTTGGACAGACTGCTCCAGCTCTCCAAGTTTGATCTCTTTTACGAGATCTTGCTCGTTGTTTAGGCGTAGTTCCGATAGCCGACTTTGCTTTTGAGGATCCGGTCTCCCCCAACAGTAGCTCAAGGCGAGGTATGATCCTCGAGTGTCTGTCTGATTTACCTGTAGCTGTGCAGTTTGGCCGCTGATCTTTATTACGCGGGCAGGAAGGACAATGTTTCTTGAGTATCGACACCTTTGGTGACCCTGGCTTTGTGTATCTGTTCCAAAGCAAGCCTTTATCATTTTTTTAGCGGACGAGTAAGCTTCTGGGCTTGAAACATCCCTGCGTAATGGCCGCCGATGCACTAATGTGGAGAGGGGATTTTCTGTACATCATATTAGAAAAGGAAGCATAAAGAAGACCGACCCCGAACCTTCTTCCACAAATGGATAGAGCTTGATCTCTCCAACCAATCCATCCACGCGACCAGTCAAAGTGTTTATAAAGGAGTTTTTGCATCCTGTATCGGATGAGGGGTTAGAAAAACGCAGGAGGTCCCCATTCTCCCAGATGTGGTGTCCAAATGCCTTCAAAGCAACCTCAAAGATGAATTTGCAGAGGCCACAGCCGGCTCTGACGGAACTCAAGAGGCCCTGTCGGGTTTTGTGGGCGAACCCAGCAGAAGAGTTAAGACCCCGTAGTCCTTGCTGGGAAAATAAGCATGCACAGGCATCACATCGCCATACGTGCTTTTGCACCCGCGCTCTTTTAAGTGGTGGCAAGCCGATGTAACTCGTATCGTCAGGCCTCTCCATTTCTGGCACGGATTCTCGGTGCCTGATATGAAACAGCCCATGCAAAGATTGAATCTATTGGCAGCTGATGCTGCCTAACGAGGAACATTGTGCATCAGGCTTATGTAAGGAAGTACGCAGTAGCCCAGGTACTTCCTGAAAGCCTTCCCTTGGTGAGCAGACAAACTCAAGACTCGAGAGGAGGATGCCTCAATAAACTTAATTAATAAAAGTTCACCTAAGCTTCTACTATATATTTTTGTCTCTCTGTGTTTAAGATCTCAAGGTTTTCTATTTTCCCTAGCCTATGGAGCTGTTAAAATGCAACGACAAAACGACCTACAGCAGCTAACAACGGGTCCTAGGGGTTGCGAAGGGTTAAAAATGCAGTGAACGGGGGGTCAGTGAGCACCCCAGAACTGGTGGCTAGTGAGGAAGCGGAGGACGCGTACCCTGCCATCCCATCGTACCAATCGGCATTGTAGGAGTCTCGATATGTCGAGATGTGTTAAAATTGCAGTGAAAGAATGACACATGAGGCCCAGGACTAACAGTATCACAGCTAAAGGGTGAAACTCCGAATTTATGTGTAATTCTAAGAAAATAGCTACTTCAAAAATAATATATCAGAAAATCTGGTCTCTCTGAATTATTTATCAGTCCCTATTGCTAAGTCATGTTCTTTCATAACAATCAGGAGGGTATTCTTTACAAATATTCTTTACCTCCACAAGTCCCCTAATAATCTTGAGATGACCCTGATGAGCTTTAAACGACTTGATATTATTAAAAAAGGAAAGAAAGAAAAATACTAAAGCGACATTGGATTGAGCACATCTTTCCATTTCGTAGAAGAAATACCGCTGAGCTTTTTATAACGGACGGCATGACGACTATTGCAATAAAGTGCATCAAGCATGCAAATCGGCACATTACATTTAATTGATCTAACTGGCTCCAGGAAGGGTTAAAATTGCAGTGAAGCACCACCACCCCCAAGAGGGTGTGCACTTGCAGCATTCCAGACAACTCAAATCTCGACACTTCTCTAAGATCGATCCATCTCAGGGTCCGATATAATCGGATCTGGAAAGGCACCATTCCCCACACGGCGATCAGGAACAAACCCATTGTCGCCACTAAACCACCGCAAATGGCCTAGAGACACCAGAAATGGCATCACCAACAGCCTCGTTCCCCTGTGGCTTCCCCCTAACACGACATCTCGAAGCCACAGAAGAATTATTCTAAGAGTTCGCATCATGCCTGGAATGTATTCGACTCGTGGCGCGACGTCCCGACTTTTGTCTGGACGGCCTGCCGAAAGGTTAGCGGCGCATCGGCATGTCCAAACCGTGAAGTGATTCGAAAAGCCGGGCTAAATGAGCCAAGACGATTAAATCGAAGTTCGATAGAGATCTGTACTTCGGCATGGCCTTGGGCTTGAGGCCTCGACCGTTGGTGAAGGAGAGGGTATATAGAACGAGCCTCGCCATCGCGCAGCATCCCTAGGGGAGCGTCTTTGAACTCTTCATTCATTCATTCACTCATTCTTTGCGCTTCACCACTCCTTCAATATGAAGCTGCTACTCACACTCATTCTATCGGCCCTGGTTGGCCTAACATGCGGTCTCGCATCGACAGACACCATCACCTGGGGAGGCGACAACTCCCGAACAGGCTACCAAACGTACAATTCCCAATTTCCCTACCGCCACTCATACTAACTCACATTTCAGTAACCATAACATGGATCCTGCAATCGTAGGAAGCCCCCAATTCGACATCGTCTTCAAAACAGCCCTCCCAGGAAAATACGTCGGCGCCGCAGAACAGATCTTCTCACAACCGCTCGTCTACACTCCTTCAGGCGGAACAACGCAATATGTTTATCTCGCGACGACTCAGAATAATATTTATAAACTTGATGCAAAGACTGGCGTTATTCTTGCATCGCGCAACATTGGCATTCCGTTCCTCACTGCTGACCTGGACGGCTGTGTTGATGTCAACCCTACTGTTGGCGTTACTGCGACCGGCGTGATTGATCCTGATACGGATACTTGGTATATTACCTCGAAGACCTATGTTAACCAGAATGCGGGTCAGGTTCCGCAGGGAAAGCCGGCGGGAAGGTACAAGATACATGCTATCAACGTGAATGATCTTTCGGAGCGACAGAACTTCCCCGTTGATCTGGAGGGAACGATTGCGAGGAATAATCCTGAGAGGATGTTCACCGGCGGTATTCACCACCAACGCCCTGGACTACTCCACACAGGACAGTACGTCTACGCTGGCTTCGCATCGCATTGCGTGCAGTACAACTTCACCGGCTGGATCATGGGCTGGGACAAGACCACCGGACAAATCGTCGAGCGCTGGGCCTCCGAAGGTCTCGGAGTAAGCAGTAACATCTCTGGCGCTGGAATCTGGCAATCTGGCGGCGGTCTTGCATCCGACGACGCAGGATCAATGTTCTTCGCTACTGGAAACGGCTACGCTTCTCAACTCTCCACCATTCCTGTTAATGGCTTCACGCCCCCGACTGCGATGGAGCAAGCGGCTGTGCACATGTCCATCAACAGCGATGGTACCCTCTCAATTGTGGATTTCTTCATGCCGTTTGAGAAGCAGGAACTTGATGGTGCAGATAAGGATCTAGGAACGAGTCCGCTTGAGATTCTGCCGAGTCAATTCTCGTGTGGCGATATCAAGAGGATGGGCATTGTTACTGGAAAGTCTGGAAAGACGTATTGGCTCAACCTAGATGACCTTGGTGGTTATCGCAATGGTCCTAACTCGAAGGATAGAGTCATCCAGACGTTTCAGAATGAGAATTCTGTATACGCGGGTGCTGGAGTATACCCTCTCGAAGGAGGCTACATCTACATCAACGGTACGCCCACCAACTCCCCTTTAACTCATCGGACTGACAATTCTAGTGATCCAATACCCAACGCACGTCTTCAAATTCTCCTGCCTCAACAACACACCCTACTTCACCAAAGTCGCCGACTCCCCCACCAACAACGCCTACATCCTCGGCGTAAGCCACGGCACAACAACATCCCTCAACAACCAAGAAGGCACGGGTCTCCTCTGGGTATCCGACGTCCAAAACACAAACTTCAAGGTCTACGACGCTGTTCCTCAGAACGGATACCTCAACGTCATCCGAAACTTCACCATTGTGGGGATTACCAAGTTCAGTCGACCTGTGTTCGGTGATGGTATGGCCTATATCGGCACGACGGTGGGATACTTCTATGGTCTTGGGTCGACAAATAAGTCTCCGCTGAATTGTACGAGCTCAATCGACTTTGGAACCGTGGACTTTCAGGGGAGTGGCGTGCAGCTTGTTAATTGTACGGCGGGTTTTGATCTGAGTGTTACGGGTGTTGCGCTTGCGGATGGGACGAACTATAACATCAGTCAGACGCCGAGTCTGCCGCTGTCTATGTCTGCTGGAGATACATTCCAATTCGCAGCACAGTTCTCCCCCAAGAGTGTTGGAAGGCTGGGTACTACCATCAACATCCAGACTTCGGGTGTTTCGGACGCATCGTATAGCAAGTCTGTCAAGGTCAGGCTCACAGGCGTTGGTAAAAGTTCTAATGCATTGTTGGATGTCAGTCCCAAGGCTGTGGTGTTCACCGGTCTCGTCACCGGTACCCAAGCTGAAGCTCAGAGCGTCCTTATTGGCAACGATGGATCGAGTGATCTGCAGGTCTTTTCAGTTTTGTACTCCAACACTTCTTCATCCGGACCATTCACTACCTGGTCGGGCACGGGCAGTCTCACCGTTGGTAAGTTTACACTGACTGGTATCCCAAGCATAGTCCCTGGAGGAACCGACACTGCCATCTCTGTGAAGCCCGACACTTCTGTCACTGGTAACTACACGGCTTGGGTCAAGTTCATCACCACTGGAGGCAATGCTACAGTGTCTTTGTCTGCTGCCGCTGGCGATCCTCCAACCGCTCTTTTGGAGTTCCAAACACCAGATGGAAGCGGCTGGGTCAAGTACGATCCCAAGAACCCCTTCACGTTCGGAAACGTCACAGAGAACACATCTCGTTCTCTAAAATTCCGCGTTTCAAACACCGCTGCTCCCGGTGGCGTCAAGCTTGGCCTCACAGTCTCAAAGCCACCCTTCGGCGTTCCAGGCATCGTCAAATCTGCCAACCAAATCGACCTCGCCGAAGGAACACTCGTCGCTCCAGGCCAAAGCCAAACAGCAACGTTGACCTGCACCGTTCCCAAAAGCCAGTGGAACCTCCCATCCTACAACGGCACCGCCCAATGGACCATCAACACCAACGATCCAACTTGGTCATTCGAGAAGCGCGCAGTGCAATTCTTCTGCAACGCCGTCTCCGAGCAAGCAGCTCCTCTTCTCCCAAGCGGCCAAGGACGCTATCAATACGTCGGCTGCTTCAAGGAGAACAACCCCGGCCGTCAGCTCTCCAACCAGCTTTATGCTAACAGCTCCAACACCAATGAGATGTGCATCAACTCCTGTGGTTCGGAAGGTCTGACATTCTGCGGAACGCAATACAGAAGTGAATGCTGGGCAGGCAACAAAATTCCCACGCAAAAGGTCGACGATAAGAATTGCAACTTTGACTGTGCGGGAAGTCTGAACCAGATTTGTGGTGGGAATGGCATTGATGGCAGTGGAGCTTATATCAGTCTCTTCGCTGATACACTTCAGTGGGATGGGTCGTATGCGAGTGTCACTACAAGCAGCAGCGCCAGTGCTGCAACACCCCAAGGACCATCTGTCAACCCTGGTGTCGGTGGATACACCAGTATTGGATGCTATACTGAGGCTACTAATGCTCGGGCACTCACTAACGGAAGGGGAAATAATCCACCTACTGTTGCGAACTGTGTGCAGGCTTGTAGCAACGAGAACTTTGTGTATGCTGGTGTGGAATATGGTGGAGAGGTAAGTTCCTTGATCTTGAGGCTGCAATATGTGCTGACGAGGTTAGTGTTACTGCGGAAATAGCTTCAGCGATGGATCGGTGCCTGCTCCGATCACTGATTGCGGCATGCTTTGCAATGGTGAGTACTCATATTTGGGTTTGTTCAAGGGCATACTGACATGACCAGGCAACTCGAGCGAATACTGTGGTGGTCCCAGCCGACTTAACGTCTATGAACTCAACGTGGTCTACAGTAGTTCATTGCCCACATCAATGGGGGCCTTATCGTCGATCAGCAGTGTGGGCTCCTCTGTAGCGACCTCTTCGAGCGGTGTCCTCTCCGTATCGGGCTCTAGTTCAGTTGCATCAACCAGCATTGGAGCTGCGTCTGTTTTGTCAAGCGCCTCCCTCTCAGCGTCTTTGGCCTCAACGAGTGGAAGCTCTTCTTCTAGTGGAGTATCCAGCCCAACCTCGATTGGCGTTTCTACCAGCACGGGTTCAGCCAGCAGTTCGACCTCAGCTCTCGTCTCAAGCAGTATGCCGACAAGCTCCACGAGTTCTTTCAGCACTTCGTTGAGCGTATTTGGCAATATCGCCGTTGGCCTCAACAGCGCTTCTTCTTCTACCTCCAGCTCTTTGCCGGCTTCCTCTTCTGGAAACTCGGCCGCAACAAGCACCGCCACAAGTCTCTCAGGCTCTGGAGGCTCAAGCAGCTCTGTTCTCAGCTCTTCTACGAGCGGTGCAGCAACGAGCGCTTCTTCGGCGGCCAGTACCAGTAGCACCAGCTCTGTTTCTCGGTCAACAACCTCGACTTCGAACACGGCCTCAGTCACGTCGATATCATCTGCCTCGACTTCTTCGACGACATGGACGACTTTCTCCACACTATCTTCAACTAGCTCGCGTGCCCCCAGTACGACTTCGTCAATCTCGAGTTCAGTGTCCTCAAGCGTAGTGTCTTCAAGCGCGTTGACTTCGAGCGCCCCTTCTCTTAGTGCGCTATCATCAGTGACAACGTCTTCCATCGCCAGTCGCTCCTCATCGGCTGCGACATCGTCGGGTGTCTCGAGTGTCTCATCACTGAGTTCTCTGGTTGCGGGAGGCCCAGCTGGCGTTTCATCCATATCTAGTGCTACGTCTGCTACCACAACATCTCGTTCAACTTCCGTTGCATCTTCATCAACACCGTCTTCTACTACAAGCTCGTCCATCTCAACTACATCGTCCACCTCCAGCACAACATCACGGGCCAGTTCCACGACTACGACTAGCTCTAGCACTTCTACCACCAGTAGTTCCACAACCTCGAGGGCCTCCTCGACCACTACAAGTACTACCAGCACCACCTCAACATCAATGAAGCCAACAGTTACAGGCGCTTCAATCTCTGACACAGTCGGAACGTGGGCTTTCCAAGGCTGCTGGACAGAAGGCTTCCTCATCCGCGCCCTCAACTCCAAGGCCACCGCCAGTGATGACATGACCCTCGAAAGCTGCGCTAGCTTCTGTAGCGGTTTCACTTACTTCGGTACCGAGAACGGTCGAGAGTGCTACTGTGGTAACCAGATCAACTTTGGAAGTTACCAAGCTCTCAACCAGAAGGACTGCTCTGCTACCTGTGCAGGCGATAAGACAGACTATTGCGGTGGCACGCTCCGCCTACAGCTTTACAAGGCTGGTGCTAAGACCACTACAACCCCATCTGTGGACCAGGGTAACAAGAACTTCACAAGCTACGCCTGTGTCTCAGAGCCTTTCCTCGGTCGTTTACTTCCTCAGCTTGTCATGAGCGACAGCAACTCCATGACGATTGATACGTGTCTCGAGAAGTGTTGGATGTACAAATACGCAGGTGTCGAGAACGGTCGCGAGTGTTGGTGCGGCAACACCATCAATTGGCAGGGTCTTCTACCTACTTTTGGTCAGGGCAAGAATGTTTCTATGACGGATTGCAACATTGGCTGTCCTGGAAACAATCTTGCGTACTGTGGTGGTTTGTCAAGGATGAATCTGTACATAAACAAGTCTTCGGCTTTGGCATTTTTGAAGAAGCATAGGAGACGACATGCGAAGGGATTTTGAGGTGGATATGGTGGAGTTTTTGGGGTTGGAATTCAGTTCATATAGACAGTTTCCTACATATATCTACCTTCTTTACAAACTTTCTTCTCCATTTTGAGATCTCATATGTCTTCAATTGAAGGCCCGCTATATCATGGGCTTGAGTAAGGTCCTATATGGACGTGAAGTTCCTCAGCAGTGACGGGCGAAGTCTAAGGAAATGCAAACTTGAGTTCCTCGTTCTCAATAGCTTCCCTAACACCCTCCATTCTCTCAATTTTTCTAACATGCTCATAGTAATGACTATACTCTTTCTCCAAATCAATCTCCACCTCATGCGCCCATCGTGCAAAGATGTAGACGTTGAAGTCCACAACAGTCAGCGCACTTCCGACAATATACTCATGATCCTTCACCCTATCGTCTATCCTCTTGAAAGATTCATGAATAACATCTCTTCCCTTGGCACGGATTTTATCATGGGCAGTACCATCGTCACTGAACCGCCCAGGACGCAGCCAAGCTCCATATCCAAGGCCGTGCAGTGTACCGGATAGAAAGACGAGCCACTCCAGAACCTTAGCTTGCTGAATTGTTCCAATGCTGAAGAGGTTCTGTTTGGGGAGAAGCAAGGATATGTAGCTTAGAATAGCCGGCATCTCGGTGATGACTTCGTTATCGACAGTCAGAGCGGGTACGTATCCTCGTGGGTGAATAGATCGATATTGAGCGTTGTTGAAGCTCCCGTCAGCTGCTTCAACTCCGTTGGGTCCGAACTTCAGTCGAACTGCGGTAAAAGGGATCTTGTAGTGACGAAGAATCGCGTGGGGAATAAGAGAACAGGATCCATTTGCTCGATAGAGTGTCAAGTTGGGTATGTTGGCATATTCTGTGGTAGATCCCATATTTACTTTGTGAGTAGATCTACTATGCCATATTGTCGAATTGTAGAGTCTTACTATGTATATATAGCATAGCGGCTAAGGCTGCGTTACTTGACAGTCTGTTTCTCAACGTCATAGCAACGCCCTTCGGGTCAATCTTACGACGAGCTGACAAATGCCAATGTCTGTAGGATCGTTTCCCATGTAAATTCACCTTCCTTTTCTACTGACTTATTTTCTTTCTTTCGCCTATTCTCAAACCTGGTGCACTGCATGCCTCGCCTCTACACGTTGCAAGACCATACACAAGAGAACCCATTCACCAGCAGCATAAATTATAGCAAGTTTCAAAGTCAGATGAATCTATTGAATGCTACTTCCAAAATTCAAGGGTATCAATAATCTCTAGCGTCCAGCGCTAAGAGAATTCAAAATCGGCGCAACTTCATCACTCATCTCCCATCTCCGTCTCCCCAACGGCAAAAGCGCATTAAACCTCGCCATCCAGCCCTCTGAAACACATCTACACAGCGGAATGTTATTCATCCCCGCAGTACCCTCTGCCTGGATCCAAGTCTCCAGCCTCGCTGTATTCTGTAAATCCAATGGATCAACACCAATATTTATATGGTTTATCGTCGGGACGCAGGAACATGCTGCTTCGGAGAACATGAGCCATGCCCATACTACCAATGCGCTCATTGAAATGGCGAGATAAGCTGTTGGGTCGATGGATTGGGTCTGGGGCTCGTTTGCTTGGAGATCGGATTCGCATTGACGAAGAACTGCGAGGGCGTGCAGCAAAGCTCTTCGACTTTCGGGTGTCTTGGCCCAGATGTTCAACTGAGTGTGTAGCTTTTGTACTCGCGGACGAACACCAGCTTCATGGTCCGGAGATACAGTGGAGGCCATGGCTACTGAGTTGATCATCCGAGGATCAGCGTAAAGCTGAAGACCTTGTAGATGATACGTCATCAAACACTCTGAAATCAAGCACTTGATGTTTGACATCGCCAAAGCTTTAGCCCTCACTGGGTCCTCATCATAATCACCGATGTAAGCATTAAAAGGAAACTCTCCAACTTCAGCGGCGTGGAAACTCTGGTGTTTAAGTCTTTGGATATCGGCTTTCCACGCCTCAAGCTGCCACGCAAGGGACGAAGTGCAATTCTGCGTTGATCGGCCCGCTTCTGTGCTCCGACGAACAATCTGAGTCTGATTCCAAATTGCAGGTAGTAAGCCGCACATCGCGAGGTGAATATCTTCAAAGAGGAGGAGGGGTTTTGCTGGGGTGTTGGGGTTGGCGATGACTTCTGAGAGTTTGAAATTTGAGCGGTCTGTTGGCTCGAGGGTGATGCGCTTGAAGAAGATGTTGAGGCCGTAGGCGTTCCAGAGGGAGTAACTAGCTGGCATTGTGAGATCGATTTCTTCTCGGAATAATGTTGGGGCTTGAAAGCGGGCTATGGAGAGGTAGGTGTCGATTTTGAAGAGAGAGACGATGAGTCTTGAAAAGTCAGTATCACTTCTACGCAGAAGGAGACAAGAAACTTACCGCTTCCATCGATCTCGGATGGTCATGAGCCATGGGACAAAGGTTCCGGGGTAGTGGACACGTTGTTGCTCAGCTGCGTTGTCGCTGTTGAAGAACTCTGCTTCTCTAAGAGCTACAACGAAGGTGCCTCGTAATAATGATGCCTTCGACACTAATCTCTCGTTCTGTCATTCTGGTCAGTGGGTATTCTGTGGAGGAGTCTAAGTTCCTTACTCCATGATAAAAAGCAAAGATGATGTTCATGAGTATGGCTTGATATGTTTCAAAAGGCCAAGGTTCATCATATTCATGTCGAGATCTGGGATTTGCCTAAAGCCTTGTTAACCAGGGAACGTTTGTCGGGCTAAATAAATGACTTACAATCCAGTCAGAGAACGCGCTCATCAACGACTCGTGTAGTTGTAAAACTACATCCTCAAACTCATCTGGGCTTCTAAGCCAGCAGCTTATCATAACTACGGAGACAGATGCCAGCAGAGATGTTTCCATAGTGGCATATGAAGGCCCATGGAGGATAGGCCATGTATCATGAAACCTTCCAAAGTACTCTTTTGAATTTCCTTCGATCCAATTTTTATCGAGTGCAGGTACCGGTGTGTCCTCGCCAATCGGAATCTCTCCAGTTCGGATATGATTAGCGATTCGTTTGAATCCCGCTTTGACTTCGTCATTTGGTGAGATCTGCGGTGTTCCTGGTGTGAGATTCTGTACGAGAGACGGCGAAGTAAAGCCATTGGCTACCGCTCCAGGATCTGCAGTATCCTCGCTTGGACTCTTGCTCCCGCTGCTATTCTTGGACGCATGTCTATAAGTGCAGTTGATCCCCCTCTTGACGCAGAGAGTACACTTTGTACCACCGTCGCACTTTGTCTTGTTCGCATGACACGCATCGCAAGCTCTTCCTCTTCTTGGATCAGGAGCCGTAGGCATATCATGCCGTGTCAGGTGACGCCGTAACAAGTCACTATAAAAAGCAAATCAACACTGTGACTCAGAGAATACAAGGGGAGAATACGAGGCATGTACTAACTTGCGTGTGAAGGATCGTTGACAAATCGGGCAAACGAAATTGCGCTCTCCATGGGTCGCTTGATGGCGTCTCAGGTGTTCCTTTCTGATAAAGCTCTTCCCACAGTGGCATGTATGTCGACTGGGCGTTGGCTCAGCACTATCGGCGGAGGATCTGATACATCATTTCACTGCTGTTAGTCATGACACAGTACAACAGAGAAAAATCCACTCGGTGATCCCACCTGTGCTGTGGCTTGCCATTACATACCTTCTATCACGATCACTGTGGGATATCTCCATGGTGGATTATGATTGCTTTTGATTTGATATGAGGGTATTGAACCGAGTGGGATTGCGAGCCAAAACTCGGCGTATTATTTATCGAATAGTTTGACTGGGAAAAAACTGCAGCCGATGCACTGTTACGTATGGCGTGCATTGGGGGCCATTCCTTGAAAGGCTGACTTGGTAATCGTGAGTGGGATTGCCGATGGTGAAGTGGGATATCTCAGCTCGGCCTCCGCGGACGGCATAGAGAATTGGGGTAAACCGATTAGATCTGACCAGTCAGAGTCTCAAATGCACAATTAAGGTTTTGATGGAACCCGCGGATAGATCCATTATCCCACTCGGCTCATCTCATCCCATCCCACTCAGTTTATCCCACCTCGAGTATCCCATCCAGCTGTAAGCCACAAGCCATCACAGCACAGCACAGCCATCTGTGGCGGTCAACATGGAAGAGGACCAATGTAAGTTGGGGGCCAAGTGTAAAGTGCCGGAGACATATTCCGGGGGAACGTGTTGCTCATGTAATGAAGTGGGATGCAGCCATTTTGGGTTGACAGACAGCCTTATGATCGCCAATCTTCCGAACCTTCTATGCTAACTAAGCGGAGCTTCGATGGCGTCTATAGCACGACTAATTGTATGATTAAGCGCTGCAGCTGTGCAAATGACGCCAAGTATGTCGACAATTGTTGATTTCAGCAACATATATAGATAGATGCATTCTCTCTCAGTTAGCATCCATTCCATCCATCAATCAGACACTCATCCATTCAAACAATTACCACTTTGACTGCTTTAATTAACCAATCACACATCACACTCATACAAAAATGTCTGCTTACAAAAACATCGCTGTCGCTGGTGCCGCTGGCGCCCTCGGCTCCGCAGTCTTCAAGGCCCTCATCGACTCCAACAAATTCAACCTCACAGTCCTCACCCGCGCTGGCTCAACCTCCAAGTTCCCCTCCGACATCAAGGTCATCCAAGTCGACTACGAGTCCCTCGACTCTCTCACATCCGCCCTCCAAGGCCAAGATGCAGTCGTCTCGACCCTCGCCGGTGCCGCCATCCACAGCCAAGCACTCCTCATCGACGCCGCAATAGCCGCTGGTGTCAAGCGCATCCTCCCCTCTGAGTTTGGTTCCAACCTCGCCATCCCCAGCGTTCGCAAGCTTCCTGTTTTCAAGACAAAGGTTGATATCGAGGAGAAGCTTGCTGCTGTTGCCGCTGAGGGCAAGATTAGCTATACTCTTGTTTATAACTCTGCTTTCCTTGACTGGGGCCTGAGCCATGGCATGTTCCTTGATTTCAGCAAGGCTGAGGCTACACTCTGGGATGGCGGCGACGCTGAGTTCAGCACAACTACTCTCGCCAGTGTTGGCCAAGCTGTCGTTGGCGTTCTGACACATCCTGCCGAGACAAAGGATCGCGCTGTATATATCCAGGATACCGTCGTCTCTCAGAAGAAGCTCCTTGACATTGCCAAGGAGCTCAACCCCAGCAAGCAGTGGACGGTCAAGGAGGCCAAGATCGACGATGCTACTGCTGCTTCTGATGCCAATGTCGCAAAGGGTATCTTTGACTGGCCTACCCTTGCCCCCTACCTGTTCAGGGCTATCTTTGACCCCTCCAGTGTTGCCAAGTTCCCCAAGCTTGATAATGAGCTTCTTGGTGTTAAGGGTATTACCGATGAGGAGATCAAGGAACTTGTCAAGCCTTTTGTCCAGTAGATATATATAAAATAGTGATAAATAGTCACAATACCAATTATTTAATATTTATTTTCTCACTCGACTTTCACAAACATAATTCGTGTAGTATTACACTAATAATTATAAGTTTAATATTAGAATGATTTATATCTACTTTATAAAATCTAATTTTTAAAATAGTTATAGTTATGCTTAATTTAATCTATAAATAAATGAGTATTAAAGTTTTAAGGGCTCTTGAAGATTCAGGATATAAGCGTTGACAGTATATAATAGAATTATGTATTGGAAATTATCCGGGGTCTCATTTATTAGATGAAAATTGATTCACTATGCCATCGCAGAGAGTGTTCTAGCAGGTGGCGTTCTCAAGGAATTAACCACCTATACAGTTTAATAAGCATTAGATATTGTGGTCGATAAAGGTCTTATAGAATAATAAATATGCCCCAATTCAGCCCTTTAGGACCGTCACTGTATCTTCAAATAAGTGAGAGCTGAGCGTGAGTGTTATTCTTTTTCTAGATTATACAGAGATGTAATAGTCAGAAGTCTTAGCTCTCGTGAAATCTAGCTTGATTTTCTCAAAAATTATATAATCTTCATTCAGCATTCTCTTGTTTTTGTATCTACTTGGTCATATGAATTTCATATCAACTCTGGTCAACCTTCCGGGCTAGAGTTGCTGCTGCGTAGTTCGAGCTATCTTCAAATGTCCTCTTATAAGATTTCAGTTTGACATTGTTCCTTTATATATCTTCCATCTCTCTCGGCAGTTCTAAATTGATTATAGAGGTCTTTTCTCAGATTACGACTTCTGTTATCGCAATAGTAATGTATCTCGAGAGCCTCTTCAGCCTCCTCAAAAATTCAATGTCCAGGTCCAACAAGTTATGTGGCCAAAAAATAATTCAATCCTCATTTTGATTCATACTATTATATTGACAGTCATTCCGGTTATCTACTCCCATCGCGGGGTATCTAAAATCAGAAGTTGCGAGATAGGCCAATCTTGGATTGCGTGATTCTGATAGGGGTTGCACCATCGACAAGCCGGTTACCTGGAACCTTTTTTTATAACCGAGCGTAACCCACGAGGCGATCTGTATGGGTATCCCCCGCAGACTTTGAGTGCTAAACACGGATTCTCGCCGGTATCTCGGCAATGTTGAGTTTCAGTCGTGGATGCGTGGTTTGGTGATTGCTAGAAGACAGTGCTTGAAGAGCACCAGGAAAGTGACCAAACGGCTACCACTTTGATAATTCGAACTGCTATGATGTTATGTATTAAAAGTAAAATAATCATGACATCCTTCTGATGAGAATGCCTGGGCAGTGCTCAGCCATCTTGCATTATTTCCCGTCTGTCGTACACGGAACCGGGATGCAGCCGATCAGGCCCAGAACAATCCAATCAGTAATCCTTCAATACCCCCAATCATCATCTGTAATTCAATCTAATTATCAAATCTCTCGTATCATTCACTGTCGTGCTAATTCCGCAGGTAGCATCCCTGGAGTTGAGTGATTGATAGTCCAAATAACACCATCGCCCCCGTGTGGGGATCTCACCCCGACACCGGTCTCTCCCACGATGTTTCTCTGGGAAAAAGCTCGTCACGTCATTGGAAGAATTGCGGGCATGGGATAACACATCAAGGCGTGATTCGACGAAACCTACATGACGCCATGCGCTATGCTCTTCGGGAGTCTGTTAGGTTGCCTGCATCCGTTGAAAAGGATCGGATTGCCTGTTTTGTCGAATGGACGGTAGTTTATTGAAAAGGCTCGTTACCCCTCGTAAAAGTTTGAATTTATAATTTATTTTTGAAGAAGTTCTGCTATCTTAATTAAGGCGCGTTGGCTTTGTTGGACTTGGGCCGCCTAATCAATCTGATCTTGCATCCAGATATACGGATAGATATCAGTACTATGAGCGCATACCTCTCCCTTTCGGCCGAACCGGCCTTCGGAGCGCGGATACCACTCTCATTCGTAACAGATTCATCACAAGAACATCCAGTGTCTCAGGCACCATCAGACTCTCAGCCTCGATACACACCACCTACCGATTTAACGACACAAGACCAAGCCAGCGACTCTGAGGCTCAACACCCTATACCATCTTCTCAGACAGTTTTATTGCTACATGGCTTGCGACAACCATACCAAATCACCGACGGTCACCCTATCCCCAGCACAAAACACGATCATGAGCTGCTAGTCCGTACTGACACCATTGGACTGAATCCCATCGACTGGAAGTCACCGTAAGTAAATACACGTATATGATATGAGTCTAGCTACTGACGAAACCCGTAGTGACTATGGTTTTGCCATCCCCGAGTTACCATACATCTCTGGCCGCGAAGCATCAGGCACTGTCGTCCTCGCCCCCCAGACCGCCTCAAGAATCAAATCCGGCGACAAAGTAATCGTCATATCAACAGACTACCGCGATCTCCGCAAAGCAACATACCAACAATACGTAGTCGCCTCAGACTTCAACGTCGTGAGAATTCCAAAGGAAATTACAATCAAGCAAGGCGCTACACTCGGAGTCGCATACGTAGCTGCAGCTCTGTCGTTAGGAATTTGTCTCGGCGTTGATTTCACGTCTGTTCAGGATGGCCCTAACATTCTTAACCTCGTGAGAGAAGTACCCGAGGAGGCGCTCCCTGAGGATATTAGGGGAGAGTGCTTGAATAGTATCTTGCCAAATGAGGGTGCTAAGGCTGGGGATTGGATCGCTATCTGGGGCGGGTCTTCAACCTCAGCTGTTCTCGCCGTTCAACTGGCTCGTCTTGTTGGACTGAAGGTTGCTTTGGTTGTTGACAACGCAAAGCATGGAGTTCGAATTTCCGAGAATCCCGTTCTTCGACCGGATCTGCTGGTTGACAGCCATGATCCCGAGCGAGCTATTGCTGTTCTCCGCGCCAACACTAGAGGCAAACTTCGCTTCGGCATCGATACAAGAGGCAAAGACACGGCTGAGGTTCTACTGCGCGCTCTGGGCCCTGAGGAGCTTCACCGAAGCGCGGCGAATGTCACTTCACCGCCCAGCACTCCGCCCACGGAGCCTACAGTGCCCGCTCATCTGGTCGGTATGAGTGGACTTCCCAAAACGGGCCAGTCAGCGGCTGTTATCTTCCATACTATCCCTTTCAAGCTGT
Organism: Fusarium miscanthi; assembly: GCA_014898875.1. Classification (NCBI taxonomy): domain Eukaryota; kingdom Fungi; phylum Ascomycota; class Sordariomycetes; order Hypocreales; family Nectriaceae; genus Fusarium; species Fusarium miscanthi. The sequence continues at coordinate 121,418 of JAAVUA010000162.1, forward strand.
ATCACGAAGTGCCCGAGGTTGGCGAGGTACTATCGAGATGGTTGGAGAGGTTATTGTCAAGCCGTGCGCTTGTGCCACCGAGAATTATCGATGTTGAGGATGGTCTGCACAACGTGAACAGGGGTTTGGATAGAATGAGGAAGGGGGAAATTAGTGGAGGAAAGCTGGTGGTTGACTTGAAAACAAACCAATAGATAAACTCCAGTAGTAGACAAAATTCATAAAGAGAAGAGATATCAGTATTTACAGCCAAGACTGTCGTTGCTTGCCTGAAACTTGGCGTAATGCTGACTCTGCTATTGGCTGCGTATTCCGTATATGCCTTGGACTACTCCACGACAGGACATGGATTTGGCTCCCAGGTATCAGAAGGGTGCAGCTAGACCCCCATGTACGAATACTCAGTTTATTAGTCTAGAACATTCTCTTCGCTGTGTTTCCAGACTTATATACACCCTCCACTGTCACCTTTTGCTACTGTTACCCAATATCGAGCTAAATCGATCTCCTCCATAACGTCTCTTCACAGTCCCAAGATGTCTTCCAACAAATCATCACAAGCTCTTCGAGCAGAAGTTTCCAAACTAGCCAGACTATCCAACATCCAAGGTGGTCTGCCACCTCTGATGAGAGGCCTACCAGTTCTAGCGATAATGGCCGGGGAGGCTATCGCAAAGACAACCAACACCACAAACATGATTGAAGATCGAATGCTTGGGGCGGATGAAGTATTCATACTACAAAGTCCACAGGAATCAACTAGAAGTACAGTTGTGAATGATATTGGTCGGCCAGGCGTAAACTTGATGTGCCAGACATGCGGGCAGAAGACGAGCAAGATCCAGAGGGGAGGAGTATTTGATATTTCACGGTTCCATGACTCTTTGAAAGTATATCATCAAGTATCTGGGAAGGGAGACTCTACTAGTGATGTATGAGTGAGGTATGGAAACCATCTAGAGATGAAATCTTCAGCTATTCTATTGTACAAAATCTATTTATTCCACTCTATCACCTCATTCCCAACTCCAAATCTTATTTATTTCTCAAACAACACCCCAGGTCTTTAAGCAGACCCTTACTCTACCAATTTCTGCAACGCTGGCTCAAAGTGCTTGTACATGGTGTAATGAGTCTCATCCTCAAACTCATGCAGTTCACATCCTCGTATGCGCTCCGCCATATAACGAATCATCTGGATTGGTGCATTCGCATCCTTCTTCCCATGCCAAATTTGGATGTCATCATACTGGACCTTCTCAAGATCAAACCCCCAGTACTTAGACGTGAGAAGATCCATCTCGTGTACGGCACCGCCGGCTCCTTGGCGGAACGGCTCGTCCAGAACCATCTCCACCAACTCTTCTAAGCTCATAGACCTTGGTTTTGGAGCCTCACTCTCAGCCTCTTCCTTCTCGTGTTGAGCTTCGAGCCATTTGTTGAGTCTTCTGGAAACAGGGCCGGATAGAACAATCCATCTCAGTGAGTGGTACAGCATGTATAGTGCTACACGGAGAGTCGAGGGGGAATGATCCGACCAGACTTTGAAGACTCGGCGGTAATATTCAACGTGCTTCGTACCAGCCGCCCAATGCGGTGCAGTTGCAAAGAGCCCAACACTTGTAATTGCACGCTTTGGCAAGGCATAGGCGCAAGCTAGAGCAAAAGGACCGCCACCTGAGAGTCCCAAGACAGAGAAATTGGGGATTTTATGTGCTTGAGCAAACTCCATCACATCTGTTGGCCAGTCCAAGATCTGATAGCCAGGTTTAAATGTCGACAGTCCAAAGCCGGGTCTGTCGATAGCTATGAGACGAACACCACAGCGCTGAGCAATTTCATGAATCGGCTGAGCTTCGAGTCTCGAGGAAGGATATCCATGGAAGTAAAACACAGGCTTTCCATCTTGTTTTCCAAATTCTGCGAAGCCTAGTGTTCGGCCATCGGAGAGGTGAAATGTCTGGTGGGTGGAGGATGATGTGCTAAGTAGCCGCCTGGTTGACGATGCTGAACGGTTTCGAACCGCCTGAATTGACATTTTGAGCTTCGGATTGATAAAATAATAAGGGAGTCAGCCAGGAAGTCTTGTGGTGATGAGATCTCAGGTTCATGTTATATAGCGGGTCAAGGCTTACACGCGGGATACGCGATACGAGAATACGGAATACGAGGCCAATCAGATGCCACGATCGTTCAGCTGGGGCAGCACCAAGAACTCATCAGGCTTCAGCATTTCAAGCATCAATAGACTCTAATTACGAGTTGCATTAAATTCAAGTGCTAAACTTGGGTTATGCCAATTAAACAGCCCTAAAGTAAGGGGACCAAAACACGCCATCAGCATCCCAAGTCTTCTTCACATCCCTCAAAACCTCCAACCTCTCCGTATCATACATATCGCTCAAATCCTTCCCAGGCCTCAAATTATTGGGGAAGCTTCTCGGCACCATCCCTTCATCACTCTTCCTTAAACCCGTAACTACATCGTCTAGAATTGGCCCAAATGCCTCTCTTGTCTTGTCCTCCTTGGCCACCATCACCATGAACGCATTGATGTTTCTGTCCCTGCCCTCCACGAACTTGTCATTCTTGATCGCTGCAGTCTTGTCGATGTTGTAGGCTGAGATGATGAGGCCTGATTGTTGAGCATCGGGGTAGTCCTCTGTTGCGATGCGCCATTTGTCGAAGCCAGCTTTTATGGCTTCGGCTGTGGTCTTGTGAAGACGACAGGATGCTATAGTCTTGTGGCCATGGTGAGAGTTGTAGATATTCATCTTGGCATTGACATTCTCAAACGGCAATAGCTCTGTGTTTGCCACGACTGTCTTACTGACGACGTCGTCCTGGAATAGCAAGGCCGTTGCTTTCTCAGCCTGCTCAGCAGGACCAAAATACTGGTATCCCAGAATGATGATTGGAGATCCAGCTGCTGGAGTACCTGGAGGGCTTCGCGCGAATGCCAAGCTCATGTATCCTTCTGCTGGAGGGTGACTCAGATCTAGAAACGTCTTGATGGCGACGTCTAGTGCCGGAGCGGGAAATATGAGCGACCTGGTCCAGATCTTGTTGTCCTCCATGTTGAGACTGGAAATTGGAAAGGCAGAGACTGTTAGCTCCGTGACGACACCAAGTCCATGACCTGCACCGCAAAGGGCATTGAAGAGAGCTTGTTCCTTGTCCTTTGACGAAGAATCAACTTCAAAAATGTCACCTGACGCAGTGACAAGTCGGAACGAAACCATGTTGTCGACCATCCATCCATGAAGGCCAATCTGAGCGCTGTTTCCGCCTCCAAGCATGCTTCCCACAAAGCCAACGGCATCAGAGTTGGGAATGGGAGTATAGTAGCCCTCATCTGCCAGTGTCTTCAATACCTCTCCGATAATGACACCACCACCAACATTCACAGTTCCTTCATCCTTGTTCAGCGCAATCTTCTTAAAGAGCTTCATGTCGAGGTACAGGGATACTGAGTCCACGCTAACAAACGTTCCATGGCCTCCGCCAGCAGCAACGATCGTAAGCTTGTTCTCTTTCGCGACACGAATGGCATCTTTTATATCTTCCTCTGTCTTTGGGGTAACTATGAGAGCAGGGCGTTCAATGTGTGTGTCGGACCAGCGAGGAAGTTGTGGTGTATCGTTGTCAGGGACGACATATTCGCATTGAAGCGATTCAATGCCCTTGATTTGAGCAGACATATTCACAGAGACAATTTGAGACAATAAGATAGATTATTGTTTGCTTCTTTATCGGACAGGGTGCCGCTCTTATAGTCTGTCCTTCAAGTTGACGGATCTAGTGCTTACCTTTCTATGGATATCTGACATGGCTCACTTCCGGATACCCGATTTCCCTTCTAAGCCGTATAATATCACGATATCACATCAGCGGTGTCATAAAAGCGCTAAGTAGCTTACGTATCCATTCCTCCAGCACGACTAAACATCCATCCTAACCCACGAATCCGCCGAACCCCTACACTTGACACACCACAAATTCCTCACCTTGAGCATATCCACAAACCCGCCCTGATCATCCTTGACGATGTATGGCACATCCATCACAAGCTCACACTGCAAACAAATAACCTGATACATGTTCTTCCCCTCTGCATTGCAGGGAATACACCACCCCGGGCCGAGGTGATGAGTAGTCCCATTGCATTTCTCGTTTCCGCAGTAGGAGAGAAACGTATCTCTTTCTCTGTCGCGCTTGTTGGCGGCTTGTTCGATGTATATGTCCTTGAGGCAGCGGAGACACATCGTCTTGGAGCCGGTGAATGTGGCGTGGCACCGGGGACAGGTGCGGGATGGAGGGTTGAAGGCCGGTGCGAGATAGCCTCGGAGGAAGGATTGACGGATAAAGGATGCGTTCTCGTCAGTCATTATGGTGAAGGTGGGTGATTGGGGAGCGTTACCTTGTTGACACATTTTGATTTGTTGAGTGGTGATTTTATCTTGAAACCGTTATGTTGAAGCGTTGAAGTTGGAATTGTTGTCTGTTAGAGGGAGATATGCTGAGATGAAGAACTAGTTAATCTTATAGAAAGAATAGCATTGATCGTCGATTGGCTGTTCTTGAGTGTGCGAGTGAACCAAGTTCTTGTTAAGTCGAGACGCGGCATGCTTTGTTCCTCAAGCGTACTCCGTTCCCTCAGCACAAAGCATTTGTGTTCCATATCAGCTAGCAAGGTCAAGGACAGATCAAAGAAATCACATTTCAACAGTGGGACACATGTTTACAGACATTGCTCATAATCATCGTGCTCAATTCCCAAAGGCATCTCATGTCTCCATCGTAAAATCGTCTCTCGTATTCTCATCACCACATTACCCTCCTCCCCCAGTCATCACATCTACATGTTCAAAGAGCCGGTCCTTCCCACTGCTCACGACGCATTCTAACAAGCCAAGATTGTTTATGCGGGAACGAAATCTGCTTCTCGCGCGAAAATCCGGTAAACTCTAGACCCTGCAGAAACCTACTCATTGTCAGCGCCGAACAGCCATGTTCGAAGGAACAAAACTCACCTCGCGTTGTCCACTCTCGGCTCAAGGCATATACTCATTGTTCGGTAGTCCGATGTCAAGCACCAATGCACCAATCCCGTCAGCCAGATTGGAACCCGTCCTCTTGCCCATTCTTCTCCGATGAACACGTGAAGACCTCTGTCCCAGTCTGCCGCATCGCTACCAATGTGCTGGCCGAGGATGTCTTCTTTGACCCAGTAGATCTCAAAGTATCCAAACGGTACGCCGTCCCATTGTCCAATTACAGGGAAGGAGTTTGCTTGGTTCAGTGACTTGGTGAGGAATTGTTCATCATACTCGCCCCAGAAGGCGCTCACTCGAGGCTTCTTCATCCACATCTCCAACAAAGCTCCGTCATTCATCGTAGAAAGGTGAGATTGCTCAGGCGGCTTTGGTCCAACAGGTCCAAGGTAAGGTACAGGGTTGGGTGAGATGGAGGCAACTCGGAACGAAAGATACTGGTTCACACTCGGGACAAATCTCGTGTAAAAGACTTCGCCCATCCTAGGTGGCTTTGGTCTCATCGGGTGGCGGATATTATTCGTAAAGATGTATTGAAGAGGAGGGGGTGGGTAGTAAGTCGGAAGATGAGAGCTCGAATAGAAAGGTCCAATAGGGAAGCTTGGCGGATTTGCCATCGATGTCGGAGTTGGTCCTCCAGGAAGATCATAATCAATCCGATTCATGGATGAATGCGGCGAGTGGCGCTGGAAGGTCTTGTGGAACGGCGACGGTGGTTCCATGGGTACAGGTGAATTCGGGCGGCTGCCGATAGGTGATCCAGGAACAGAATCGTAACCCGCACCAGCTTTGTTAGGCTGTAAAGAGAAGAGAAAAAGCCGACCAGGGAGTTGCCAAAACATCCGTCTCGACACAAACATGTTGGACCAATCCTCCCCATTATCATCCAGACTCGTTCCAACAGCACTGCTTCCCGACGTTATAAGTCCCATGCGCTCAAGCTTGGGGATCAAATTCCGGCCTCGGAGCACTCCATCACGCTTGATGTTGATCCTCCATTCACCACGAGGTTTAGCAGCTTGAGGTGTTTTCTCTGCTGCCTGAGCAGGAACTTGCGGCGCAGGTTCAGGTTGGTGAAAGTACCAGTACAGTGTAATCCACAGCATCATGGCGATCTGTCGTGTGGGGCTCGCAGCGGGTTTGAACTCGGAGCTCGAAGGGTTCGCGATGGACGAGATGAAGAGGTTATCGCCCTGCAGCGTCGGTCTAGCGAAAGAGTGAATCTGCCGCTTCGCCTTCCCATCTAGCGCAACACCATTCTCCCTATTCTCGCCATCTTGCTTCTCAGTATCATCATCAGATCCATCATCGCTCTCCGTGTTGAGCACAACAGTCCACCCCACAGGGAACGCATTATGATGCGTGTTCAGCTCATGGCTCTTGAAGCCGAGACCTGCGAATACGGGTGTGACAGTAAAGTTCTGCCCATCTGGCAAGCGGATGACCTGGGGAGCCATAATCGCGCGCTTCTTCCTTTTTGGGGGACTTATCCGTAATCGGGGGGGGCTGTAGGTTGCGCTTGCGGGGGATCGGCTGGAGAGGGGAAAGTTGACTTATGTTTGACTTGTTTTTAGGCCGGTGCTAAAGCTCCTGGAGAAGCGTTCCAGAAGACTGCCTCTTTCGGGTCACATGCTGACCTTTGAAGAGGCGATCGTGACAAACGCCGAGGCGATGGTTGGATGCTTTGAGGAGGTGGTGGAGAGATGTTATATAGGCGTGGTTGGAGGTGAGGGACAGTAAATATGGGCGGGCACTGTACGCTACCTGAGTACTATGCCCAATACAGTGTTGATATGGAGGTGCACTATTTGTTGTACGTCATGATAAGTCCATCTATCATATCATACCCCGCCATCAACTGGAATGCTCGACTCTATCTCGGCGGCTTTAATCCCAATAAGAATTTGTTATCTCGAGATTTTCGTTTATCGAACTGTCAGAACTTTCATGTTACAGATCATTTATGCAAGTCATAAATCTAACATTAAATCAATTGTTTGTTGCCTATCGCTATGCGTACTCCATATTCCATCCGAAATCGCAGCAAGTTCAATTTACAGCAGCCCGTCTCAGTCTCCCTCTGAAAGTCTCACCACACCCACCGTCGATAATTGTCGCGTGTTCCAAGCCCCCAATGCTAAGCCATTCGCCATGGTCTGATGTTTAGTGTACAAACTTGCCATCTACTCACTTCTAGATCTCGTCGTTTACTGCTTCTTCTTCTTGACCTCTTCGGCAGATCCGGGACCCTCATCATCGTCTTTGCCTTTGGTCATCTTGGTGCCATCTCGGCCTTTCTGCTCCTCTTCAAGGACCTTTCGCACTTGCTCACCCCCCAAGTCCTTCTTCTCGTCCCAGTCAACATCGTACTCACTAGCCACGATGTTGATCTCTTTTCGGAGTTGATTGGCGTCGTGAACCAGTTGCTCCCATCTGCTCTGATTAAATCCTCGTTCTTGGTAAAGCGCAGCTTGTCGCTTTGACACTGTCACCTTCATGGCCGCCTTATAGCTTAGATCGCGGCTAATGTAGAGGAACCAGAGGTACGCGCCCATAACGGTTGAGAGACCGGCGAGATACGTAACGGGCTCGACCAGATCCCAGCCCCATTGTGTGTGGAAAGTGACATAGTAGACAACTCCCCACCATCCAGCCAATGCAGCAAAGCCACCTTGTGCCAATCGGTGCGCTCCTTTGTGCGCGAGTGCGTCGCATTCGTTCTTGACCTTTGACATTGACTCAATATCGCGTGACATGCGTCTTAAGTTCATGCGCATGTAATAAGTTCGGTCTCTGAAACTAGGCACTGCGACCCGAAGTTCCTTGTCGAAGCCCTCAACATCAATCGCAAACTCTCGACCACGAGCAGCATCTCGAATAAAGTCTCCGATCTCGGTGCTGCCACTCCAGCGCACCCAGTTCGCTTCTTTGCGGGAAGGGCCTTCGTGGCCAAGACCAGAGTATGACGCAACGTTACCGCTGCTGCTCTTTTTGTCGTCCTTCTTCCCTTGTTGTTCTTCCTGATCTGCTTCGGCTCGGAAAACGATGTCGGGTAGCTTCTCGCGGCCCTTGTACTGGACTGGGGGGATTTCAGCTTGGATCAATCGCTCGAGGTAAGAAAGTGGTTGATGCGGGTGCACGAGGAGAGCTAGCGGCTCAACCGTTTCGCCTTTGTCTTGGACATCTTGCTGTACTGGTCTATTGACGTGTTCTTGTTCAGGGTGAAAGGGCATTGGGAGGATGAGCTTCAGTAAGCGTGTGGGGGTTGTCAATAGACGTCCTGCGCGTGTCAGTATAGATCTTGTGAATTGGTTGTATGCGAGCTTACCCTTCTTCATTTCCGTCTTGTCAGGTATATCAGAATCTTGCTCGGCTTGCGAGTCCATTCTATGCCATGGCCGATCATTCTCCAGGGTCTGAGCGCTAGCACCAGATGTGACCTTCTTCATTTCCCTCTTGCGCGCCTTTTCACTCAACTCTTCTTTTCGCGCTATCTCTTCTTGCGACTCAGCCGCAGCAGCTTCTTGGTTGAGGCATCTCGTCGTTGTGAAGGCGCGTCGAAAAGCTGTTTGCTTCGTCTCGCACCTGTACAGCGCTGGTAATTGATGAGAAGCAAATTGTGTATGTGTTCTCGATGCTCGTAGAGCAGGGGATACTCCAAGCGCAGCGCGCCTCAAAGCGTGATTCATTACTGCACCTTTACAGAGTTGGAGATTGTGTGTAGGTATGTTGAGGGAGCAGCAGATGAAGGTGCAAGTAAGCTTTCTGGCCAAGGCGGGAGGCACATGTACAGGGGGGACACAGAAGACGAGACGAGATTCGACGTGTAAATAAGGTCATGTCATTCATTTACAGCCAAGATTTGCCTTTCTTGTTTCGGAATTTGGTCACCACTATCTCATCGATCAGCTCGGATTGTGACGTCAGGACCTAAGCCAAGCTTTGTCTGTCCCTGGAAGCTTCATGCACTCGGCTTCTGATTGGTTGAAAATCCACTGCTAACCATTAATGTAGTATCACTGCCACAATTCTCAGCTCAGCCAGGAACACGGATACTAGAGACATTGGAGCTCTATGAGGCATACAATACTGCGGTCCGGAGGTTTACTTCCTGTTTATTGAAGCCTCTTACGGATTGCCACGTGCGCCTTCAGAACACATAAAGCTTGATGTCAAGGAGACTGTTGACATGCTGTACAAAGTTTAGGAGGTGCTAAGAGAAGAAATATACAGGCCTGGGTTGTCGGGCAGGCTTATGTTAACAAGACTCAATATTTCGTAATTATTACATTAACCCTGGTATACTGGAGTAAATGCTATGACTTTAAGCTACCTAGGTAGGTGTTCACGTTTGAACATTCAGTTCTTGTGAGATACGATACCCCACATATCATTGCATCATGGTTGTGTTATTCTGCCTGTCGAATGTTGAGCTGCCTACCCTGTAGCCCCGAACCCATTCTAGTCTTGAGTCGAGCGAGCCACAGCATGGGCCTGTAAATTAATCTGAACAAAAGATCAGGGACTCCTTCACCCAGTCTCACTCTCATCCTCACCATTCATTTACTAAGCACGATATGGACCTTAATAAAGCTAGTATTTAAACATTGAACTAACTGTCGTAGCTTTATTCGTGATTAAGTTCAAATGCAATTGCCAAGGCTCTTATGCTCATGTTGAGCCGCTACTCATCTGCAATTTCGCCTAACGAATTACCTTGCTCTATTGCATTCAGACACCGTAACAAAGCCAATTGATATCTTAGTGAATAGTTCCTGTGATGATCGTTCCAAAAGTCTATCCTTAATAGAGATATCCACCTCCACCTCAAAACGAACCCTTCTGTCTACTGGCCCAGTTCCCGAGCCCAACCTCAAAGCACATTGGCTGATCCCCAAGAGCTCCCCTTGGTGTTGAGGGGCTTCAGGGGTCCAGAGGGGTTGGACCCCGCACTAGACCTCTTGAGGTTACAATCCGACCAATTCTCTGAGCAACCCGTCCACGGCTCATTTCCCCATAGGTACAACAAGTCGGTGAAGTCAATTTTCCTTTTCGTCAAGCCCGAGTCTTGCGTCTCCCCTATCAATTGAGCGTCTGGTTTGTTTCACTCCAATCGTTGTTTCAACATCTCCAAACCTTCCTCCATCTATCTACATATACCCCGCTTCATAATGTCCGACACCAAGGTCTACCGCGCCAGCACCACTGCGCCAGTCAACATCGCCGTTGTCAAGTAAACACCCCCATCGCATCTTGAAGACCTTCACTAACATGATATAGATACTGGGGAAAGCGCGATGCTAAGCTCAACCTCCCTACCAACAGCTCCCTCTCCGTTACCCTCTCGCAAGCCGATCTCCGAACCCTCACAACAGCCTCGTGCTCGAGCACCTTCACCGATGGCGACAGCCTCACTCTCAACGGAGAGCCCTCCGACATCTCTGGCGCCCGTACACAGGCTTGCTTCCGCGAGCTTCGATCCCGCCGCGCCGCTCTCGAGGCCGCCGACTCTTCGCTCCCTAAGCTGTCTACATACCCCCTGAAGCTTGTCTCCGAGAATAACTTCCCCACTGCTGCTGGCCTTGCTTCTTCAGCTGCTGGTTTCGCTGCGCTCGTCCAGGCTATTGCTCTTCTGTACGAGCTTCCCGACTCGCCTTCTGATCTTTCACTCGTCGCTAGACAAGGTTCTGGATCTGCTTGCCGCAGTCTCTTCGGTGGATATGTTGCGTGGAGAATGGGCGAGAAGGAGGATGGAAGCGACTCCAAGGCCGACCTTGTCGCTCCCGCTTCACACTGGCCTGACATGCGAGCTCTGATCCTCGTTGTCAGCGCCGCCAAGAAGGGTGTTTCTTCCACCTCCGGCATGCAGCAGACCGTTGCTACATCTGGTCTCTTCAAGGAGAGAATAGCAAACGTCGTCCCCGCCAACATGGCCGCCATGGAGGAGGCCATCAAGAACAAGGACTTCCCCAAGTTCGCCGAGGTCACTATGCGCGACTCCAACTCTTTCCACGCTACTTGCGCCGATACTTATCCTCCTATCTTCTACATGAACGACGTTTCCCGCGCTGCTATCCGTGCTGTTGAGTACATCAACGAGAAGGCTGGCAGGACCATTGCCGCTTACACTTTCGATGCTGGTCCCAACTGCGTTGTTTACTATGAGGAGAAGGATGCTGATACTGTTGTCGGCACTTTCTACCAAGCGCTCCAGGGCGTTGGCGGTTTCAAGGAGGGTGCTGCTAGCGCCAAGTCTAGCGTTGAGCTCGAGAGTGCTCTTGCTTCTACTTTGAAGGAGGGTGTGAGCAGAGTCATTTCCACTGGTGTTGGTGAGGGTCCTATCAAGACTAATGAATACCTTGTTGGAGAGGACGGCCAGGCTGTGCGACGATAGACGGAGATATAAAAGAATCTAGTGTCAGATTGACGTAAATAGCATGTTGGAATGATATACACAAAGCTACAGCTAAGTTTGAAGTTGAAACAAATGCACACTTCCTAATTTCCGGTAGTGTACCTGTTCATCATGATTCCAATGTGTCAGAGCAACAAAGCTTCAGACTTAATGAAGGATGCCAATAAGCTTGAAAGAATACACCTAAGCTTATGATAACTTTCCTAACTCTTTTTGTCCCTTAGGATTGAGGTCCCAAGTTTTCTTGCCTCCCCTAGCTTAGATCGCCGGCCGTTGATCGTTCGCATTGAATCTCGCCGTGTGGGGCCGTCCAAACTCACTCCATGCCGCTACGACCCCTTCAATCGGCTCCGGGGAACTTAATAAGTCTCCACCCAAATTGAATACCTACCTACAATAGAGACATCTTTGAGTTTTCTAATTCCTAGTCACGTCGCAGTTCTAAGGGCGCATTGCACCGCCGGTTGCACTGACACGTCTTCGCCCTGCGGGGCACTGCCTGTGTCACTGCAACATGTGCCGTAACTAACACCACTGTGAGCAGCCTGTAGCTCACAGTCTTCCAACTCTCATCCTTACAACCTCACCAAGACCATCGCGATGGATGGTCTAACGCAACTCCTAGGCCGTGGCGAACCTGTTGAGATCGTGGAGCTGGATAAATCGGGAAATGTCTCGCGAACCTGGAATCACACCGTCGACAACCATGTACGTTGCTTTACCTTCGCCGTTGGAGTATGAGTATCATCGCTAACCTAGCTTCAGGTCGTTGCCAAGTCGAAGCCTAGCATCCCGCTCATTCCCTCGCTGCGTGAAGCTTTCATGCCAGTCGGGTACCCTCACTCTGTGTCTTCTGACTACCTGAATTACCAATTCTTCGACTCCCTTCAAGCTTTCTTCTCAACCATCACTTCCCTCCTCGCAAACCGAGCTCTCCTCCAGGGTCTCGGCGTAGGAGATGCCAACTCGTCCGCCACATTCGCGATGCTGCTCACAGTCCTCAAGGACGCCATGTCTCGCATCGCCACTATCGTTTTTGCCCACCAATTCGGTCTTCGTATTGAACCCGATGCCAAGCGCTTCCGCTTCCTGGCCGATCTTTTCAACGACACTGCTTTCTTTCTGGAGCTGTACAGCCCGTACTTTGGACCCTATGGGAAGATCCTTGCACTGACTTCTGGAGAGATGTTGAGGGCGCTGTGCGGCGTGGCTGCTGGCGCGAGCAAAGCTGCTCTTAGTGTACACTTTGCAAAGCACGACAACCTCTCTGAACTCAATGCCAAAGAGGCCAGCCAAGAGACCGCCGTAGGTCTTATCGGCCTTCTTGTTGGAACTATCGTGGTCAAGTATGTCGAGGACCACCATAGCGTTCTATTTTTGATGACTATTCTCGTCTTTGCCCATCTGTGGATGAATTACCTCGGAGTTCGAGCTGTGTGCATGGACATCCTGAACCAGCAGCGCGCAACGATCCTGTTTGAGGAGTATCTCAAGACCGGAAACGTGCTCTCCCCCGAAGAAGTCGCCCAACGTGAGAACATTCTACTCTGGCGGCCCGTCGTCCAAAACCAGCATGGACAGAAAATCGCACGCATTGAGATGGCCAAGAGCTATTGGGACGCCATGGGCGCAAAGGCTCCCAACAGCAACGTCGTGATTATCGACGGGGCCCGGAACTCATTATTTGTCTGGTATCACTCGAAGCGCAGCTACACCCCTATCAAGATCATGCTCTGGCGGGACGCCAGTGCCGTCCACGCCATTAGCGCTTGGTTCATGGCCATGGAGATGGCTTGGCTTCTGGAGAAGAGCCAGGGTTACACCGACAAGCTGGATAAGATCTTCCGCGTCAAGGAGACCGTTGATGGCTACGAACAGAAGTACGACAAGCGCGAGGTCTGGGATGAGATGCTTGCCAAGGGATGGAACATAGAGTCGCAGGCTTTCGAGACAGGTGCGCCTGTTCGTCTGCTCGCTCAGCTAGAGGGGAAGAAGGAGCAGTAGTTAGATTAGAGGTAATTGGCGTCAAGGCGGAAGGGAATAATACCCCGGAACATGAAAATTGATTCAATGGAGATTTATGCTAGTCATCCAACCCTCCCTCTATGCTTTTTACCCATGTTGTACATTTTCCAAAACGCCCCCAGTGCTTAACTCATACATCATACAGATTTTATACAGCAGTTAGTCGCTATGCTAGAAATGCCCACCTCTTGGCTCGCATCTTAACGCCCTCCCATGTATTCAGCTTCGGCCGCACATCGAGATAGAAACTAGGTCCACCCTTTCCATCTGGTCGTCCGGCATAAAAGTCGATAACGTAGTCAACCCTCGTACCGCAGCGGTCGATAACCCAGTCGTGTCGATCGAACGGCGCCGTGTAGCCGAGTATAGTATTGAAGCGAGCGGTGGGAGTCATGCGATCCATCTTGTTGGCAAAAGATTCGAGCTTGGGGCCATCACATCTATCACAATTAGTTCTCTCCCCACCAGTAGAGATGGTGCAGCCTTACTTTGTACCCTTGAGATACGGCGCTTCCCACTCCTTGATCTCCTTCCAAGCTCTTTCATTAACAGCATTGTGAATAGGCACAACAGTCTTCATATCCGCTACCCGCGCATCGTAACCCTTTCGTTTCATCGCATCGAAAAACATCTTCTCCGAAGGATAAACCCAATTCCCAGAGGGATCTACACCAGTCTCCATTTCGTGATTCGCGGGCTTTGGGGGTTCTTTTCCATGATCTACGGGACACGCCGCAGGTCCGCCAGATGTTCGTGGAATCGTGGATACAACGCGATCGGTGTCAAGACCACTGTTCGAAGGTATTTGTGTAGGCGGCGGTGCAGGGTTGCTCGAGGACCATGGGAGATATGACGAGAATGTTTGAGACCATGATTTTGACTGCGCTTGCGCTGTGTGGCCGACTGGGCATCCAGCAGCTTTTGCTTTTGCGGCTTCGGCTTCACGGGCCTGAGCGAGCCATGCCTCGCGGGATTTGTGATCGACGGGACAGGCGTCTTTGTCTGCCATTGTGAGGATCGTACTCGGGGCTATCGTCAAGTAAGTCGGGGGAGAAATTTATGGTTTCAGAAAATGGCGTAATTGATCGTGGATGGATCGTAAATACGCCGGAACGGATTGGCTTGGAGGTTTGCGAAGAAAAATAATATGGGTCAGGTCCGGGTTTTTCCCGCTGGGTCCGGGCCGGAAGTTAACCTACATCACCGACTTCACCCCATTAATACTTATATTAAACTACCCAAGTTATGATGAGTTTACGAAGTTTAGACCTCAATTATCAAATATTTCAAAGACGCTTCAAGATTGATAATTATTTTTATAAACCGCACCTAAACTTTGGCACCTGTAGGAGAGGTCAGCCTTTGACCTGGTTTATTGCCGATGGATAAGTAGGTAGGTACCTAGTCAAACATTACGATTTCGGGATATTGTAAAGGCTCGTATTCTAGCTGAAAAGACCTGGTGATAGCTACGTGTAAATATGCAATTGAGTTCCATACACTGTGATTTCTGCCAGTATGCGATGACCCGTGGCTGAGGTACGTCCAACTCATCCTGCACCGCATACCTCGATTTTAAGCCGTCTTGCCCGCCTCACGGTAACTCTTATACTTCCTCATATGCCAGTCAATGCTCTTCCACCGCTCGCCCTTCTCGTCCTCGAACTCAACATCCATTCTTGGCCTCACAAAATACGCGCAAGAGAACCTATTCTCAATCGTCTCCCCCGGGTACGGAGCGACGCGGTGCACTACAGACCGCAATCTCCTCCCCGAGAGGAAGCGGAGCGAGTCGCCTACGTTGACGACCGCGCAGCCGTCGCGAGGCTCCACGGACCGCCACTCCTGCGTGTCCTGGTTGAATGTCTGCAGACCGCGATCGCCACAGAAAAGTATGGTGAGGCTGCCGGCGTCGGTATGCGCGCTGAGGCCTGCGTTGGGACTTTCGATTGATAGGGAGGGGTATCGCTGGACAGTCATGCACGAGGTCGAAGGGTCTGTGAGGTGGTGTTTGGGCGCAAGTGGTGTGCTTGTGTTGAGCTCTGCGTCGTGACTCGTCTGGTCCAGGGCATCTAACAATGCTAGACCAATCTCGTGGAGCTTGTCCATGGTGCTGGCCAGAAGGGTGGCTTCATCTTGCAGTACATGTGGTAGGGAGAGGAGATGCCCGTCTTTGATGGGGTTGCATATACCATCTCGAGGAAACTGGTAGTGCTATGTTATTCACAGTTCACTGACGAATGAAGTTGTGGGAAAGCCTACTGTGTATCCCTCCACGCCATGCTTCTTCCCATCTCCAGCAAGGCCAGCGTTCCTCCCGAAAGGGGTGTAACTACACTCAACAAGTCAGAATGGACACAACAATGCCGCAGAGTTAAGGATGAACATGCCCATTGAGCTTCCAGGGGCCGATTGTGTCGACGTCATACTTCATCTTCTTAATCTCGTCCAGCTGGAAGAAATTATTCACGGCCTTATATACCAATGGCACCTCTTGGGTGACTGGTATAGGCTCTCCGTTAACACTCTGGAGATCAAGGTACAAGAACCCGTCCTTTTCACATGCTCTCCGGAGAGCAGACAGCTCATTAGAGTTTCCTTGCTTGATCTTTGCATACGAGATGGTTGTAAAGTCAGCGGACTCGGGTGAGGACACTCCAGTCGTTTCAGTGATTGTGGTTGTGGTTGTAGCTGACATTTTGGCCGACTTAGATAGGCGAATACAGTTCCTGAGGCTAGTAGTTGAGAACCGGCATTATGGAATTTCGGAGCCAATGAGCCTCTGATATATCATGATGCTGAACGGTTGGAACGCCGTTAATGGCTCTGAAGTGGCTGATGTCTTCCGAGGGAAGAACATATCGTCTAACATAAACATTGGACGGAATCCAGGTTGTGCTTTGAGTATGCATGCAGTGTCATTCATACAGGCTACGCCAATCGGCACCATTATTGGTGTAAGTCGGTATAAGTCAACATTCTGCGGGGCCATTGACATTGTCCCCTCTCCATTTCATGCAAGTCACTCCTGTCAAAGATCGGTTCTGACACTACATCACACCGGTTTGTCATCAATTGACATCGGGGTGGGTAATTGACTACTTGACCCTGGCTGTGGCAGTCTTCTTGAGTCATCCGGCTCTAATCCTTCGTCTAGGGTTATGCAGCACAGATCACAATGAGCATCCCAGGTCTCCCCGTGGAGGGATCACCACAATCTTACTGGCAGCATGATATCCAGAAGCAAGAAATACCCCCGCATACTGAGCCTCTCCCCAGCTCATGTGCTGTGGCTATTGTGGGCGGTGGTTATGCAGGCATTGCTACGGCATACCACATACTGAATACGACCTCTCCGCCACCCAGTGTGGTCCTTCTGGAGGTAAAGGATCCGTGTTCTGGAGCTACAGGACGGAATGGAGGACACCTGCGCCCCGACTATCTGATGGGAGCTGCAAGCAACTCGAAGAGGTACAGTACCTCCGCGGCGGCTGAGGTGGTGCAATTTGAAGCCCGTCATCTCGACGTGATCAGGGCTCTTATCAAGTCGGAAGATATTGACTGCAACTTTATGGAGACGGAGAGTCTCGCTGTTCTCACAACCCCGGGGCAAGTCTCCATGGTGCGTGAGGCATATGAGGACTTGAGGCAAGCATCGCCTTTCAGCGATACCCTGCTGGATATGGTAGAGTTCTACGAGGGTGACGATGCACCTCGGCGTACAGGAGTGCGAGATGCAAAAGGCTATTTCTCCACTCCTGCAGCTCTGGTATCGCCCTACAAACTTCTCACGGCTCTTTTGGCGCGCTGTGTCGGCATGGGACTCTCACTAAAGACCCGGACTACGGTGGTATCACTTGAGCACGCTGGATCAGACGGCCATATCCTCAAAATGCGCTCGGGAGAAACCATGACAGCCCATACAGTCGTCATCGCCACGAACGCCTATACCCCAGCACTTCTCCCCGAGTACGCGAGTTCTATCGTGCCCTGCAAAGGACTCGCGTGCCACATCACAGGCCCCAATGGCAAGCCACTACCGAGCCTCCTCTCCGCAAGTTATGCTATAATGGAACAGGACCCAATATCCGACAAGACCGGCTACAACTATATGGTACAACTAGAGGACAACGGCATAGTGGTAGGTGGCGCTCATCACAAGTATGATGAGAATGACCCAGGGAGCTGGTTCAACAACGTCGACGACAGGCAACTCATCGAGCCAGCGCGGCGGTACTTCGAGGATGACTACATGCAGCGGACGTTTTTAGGGTGGGAGGAGTCGGGTGCGCGTGTTAACCGTGTTTGGACGGGGATCATGGGGTATAGCACTGATTCGCTTCCTCACGTGGGAGAGGTTCCTGGTAGAGATGGGGTGTTCATAGTTGCTGGGTTCCACGGACATGGTATGCCTGTTATCTTCTTGGCAGCGGAGGGCATTGCAGCCATGACCCAGGGGCTGGCGTACGAGAAGACTGGAATGCCTTCTTTGTTCAAGACCTCTAGGGATAGGCTGGAGTCAGAGAGAAATGACATCTTGGCTGGAAGGGGCATCCGATCGATGAAGAGATAGAGCGTGGCTGCTGTATGGTTGTATATGTAAGGACACTATATAAAATATGCACGTTTGAGACAGCACTTCAGCAAATACATATCTTCCTGGTGCCTTCGATAACCTACCAAGTCCGGCGGATCTGGGTCTGTCTATCTAAAGTTTGCCCCCAGTCCTTTCGAAGGCCTGCTCAAAGTCCGCAATTATATCCCTTGCATCCTCTATCCCAAGCGATAACCTCACGAGGTCCTCGTCCACCCCCATAGACAAGTTCTCCTCCTTGGTGAAGTGCTTATGGGTAGTTGACCAATGGTGCCCAACCAATGTCTTGGAGTCGCCCACATTCGTTGTGTTGATGATCATACCAAAGGAGTCGATCAATGAGATAGCTTCCGCCGCGCCACCTTTGAGTCCGAATGTTATGACGGTGCCAAAGCCCCGTTGGAAATACTTAAGGGCAAGTTGGTGGTGAGGATGATCTTGGAAGCCTAGATAGCGCACCCAGGCAACTCGGGGATGGGCCTGGAGCCAGAGGGCCAAGGTCTCGGCGTTCTTGGACTGACGCTCGCAGCGAACCGAGAGTGTTTCTACGCCTGACCACAGTGAGCAAGACCAGAGATCGTCTTCATGTGAAGGTATGGTTTCTCTTCTTACCAATGAATAGCTGCTGGGCTGCAAATGGACCAAGGCATGATCCAGTATCACGCATATACTCAGTCTTGAGATACTGCATATACGCCCTGTCACCAGCAGCCGCATACCAATCATCCTGCTCACCCTGCAGTCCCGGAAGCTGTCCATAGAGACCTGGAAAGCGGGTCTTGTTAGTCTGCCAATCCGAACGCCCGGTCTCAATAACGAGACCGCCGAGGGTAGTGCCGTGGCCTCCTATCCACTTGGTCGCGGAGTGAATGAGGATGTCGGCGCCCCATTTAGCAGGCTGACAGAAGTAACCAGCTGCGGTGAGTGTTGCGTCTACCACAAGGGGGATCTTGACATCTTCTGAATGTGCGATTGCGGCGAGGGCTTCAAAGTCGGGGACGGAGAACATGGGGTTTCCGAGAGACTCAGTGAATATGAATTTGGTTTTGTCGTCAATGAGGGATCTGACATGCTCAAGATCGTTTACATCACAGAAACGTGATTCAATGCCGCTGTGAGCTCGATTTAGTCTAAGGGCTTCCCCCAATGCCAATACACAAAAGACTTACAGCTGGGGCTGAGCCTTGCGGAACTGACGATACGTTCCGCTATGAATGCTCGTAGACACGATGACGTTATCGCCCATTCCTGCTAGCGACGCAATAACGCCCAAGACTGCGGCGCTGCCTGATGAGAAAGTGAGAGCATCTCTGCCATCCTCGAGGGCGGCAATGCGTTTCTCAAATCCATCGTGAGTCGGCTGCGTACCGGTATTAGCTCACAGTCGTTACTTATCACTGAAAGACTCACATTAGACACTCGGGTATACAAGTGGTTTTGGGAGCTTGATATGTCACTCAAAGCTACGTTCAGGGCGGCTGAAGAGCCGAATTTGAACGAGGCTGTGTTATAGATGGGTAGCGTGCAGTGGCCGTACTTTGGGTCAGCTTCTAGCCCTGCATGAATCTGGATGGTGTCGAATCTCCATTTGGGCCTGCTCTTAGCAATCCCGTTAGTTGAGGACCGCGATGGCTTCTTCTCTGAGGTCCCGTTGGCATGGCCATTTGTGCTGTGTTCTTTCATGCTGGGCTGTGGAGAGATAGAGCTGGCGAGTAAGGGTTTAGAAAATGGATAATAGCAGTGGATTTAATATGCAACCTCCAAATGAGATAGATAGACTGCATAGGGCGGGGAGAATAGAGGAGCGAGATTTGTCGGGAGCATGGCTAGATAGTAGCCACCCATACGAAGAAGCGGCCTGCACCAGAACGTCCATCTTGGTACCATTGGTTCTGACTCTGCAGGGTCATACTGTCTTTACCGCTTTGAGCCTGTACTTATGTAAGTGCTAAATACATAAGGTAATCATCAAGGGTAAGGTAATTTGGATAGAAGTTATGCTTTACGTGGATCGGGCGGAGTTGACTTTGTATCACTGCATGGGTATGGGGATAAAGGTTGGAGCGCATGTTGGAAAGTAATATCTGCCCAATGCTTCTTTGGCATCTACAGGATAATAAACGCAACTAGGCTAGATTATTCATGATGTATGTGTATTTCAGTCGTCGTCTTTTGTAAACCCTCAAGGTTGATTAAGCAACTCCTATAGAGATCTACTTGTGACATCTGAACTATATGAAATACCCTAACATACCATCAGGCTACTGCGAATATTCACCATATGGCGATACATCTAACTTCAATGCTCCAACGAGCTGGCCCGTAAGCAGCATCGCCAAGATCAGGACTCGCATGAGGTGCGCCCCCAACATCACCAGACACCAAACCTCCTCCAAGAGCAGCACTGTCGAAGAACTTGAGCACAATGACCTCGTCTGGCTTCTGATCCGGGAGATAGTACCACTGCGGACTCTCCAGTCCACTGGCTACCTTGGAGCTCTCGTATGCTCTCGCATCTGCTTCGCTGATGACCACAGACTCCAGCTCTCGCAAGAAGTCACCGCCCATCGATGGCGCAGCAAGCATTCTAGACTCGTACCCTAGAAACCTCAATGCCCCATCCTTGGGAAAGGACCATCGCGGAGCCATTGCTAGCGGATCCCGCGTGACTGTTCGCATGGGCCGCCAGACGCTGTAGGCTGCGTAACGCGGTCCCAGCTTGCCGTCCGCATTGTATCTAGCATCGATGATATCGTTGCTTGCCTTGTCTTGGGCATCGACTTGAGCTGCGGTACAGATCTTGTCCTCGGCATCAATGATCCCAGCTTCGAGCGCGGCTTTGAAAATGTTTGGCCGCCAGCGACGGATGGAGCGCCGAGCACCAACAGGCGTATAGTCTACATGTGCTCCTCTAGCAGGCCTCGAGTTGTCAGAGGATGCAAGATGCGTAGGCCGGGTTTCGTCTGATGCTCTGTAATCATCAGGCACGCTTTTCTGGTCCTTGCCATTGACGTCTGCTGGTCTACCAGTTCCACTCGTGGGTTTCTTGACCGGCGCATCACCTCTTCGAACGATGCTATTCGTGATCAAGACCCGTTTGGCCCCTGTCAACTTGAGGATTGACTCTTTAACTTCAGGGAAATAAGTCTCCTCTAGAGTCTGCAAGTCATCGTAATCTCCAGCCTGCACCTCGTCGTCGAGTTTAGCCCATTTTGGGTCAAACTTGATAGCGGTGAAGCCAAAACCCTTCAGGATCTCTGCAGAATGTGACCAAGACCAGTCTTGTTCACCGTTGGGGAAAGCTACTGCGCGCAGATCATGGAGAGGGTATGATACAGGAATCTGCTTTACGTTGGGGGCGTTGGTGTAGCCCCTGTTCCAAGCTTGTTCAGAGGTATGTCGCACGCCATCATCAATCTGATACTTGATAGTCGCGATAGTTTGCGGCTGATCTGTTTGGGGGGGTTCTTTGGCCTCGGACGCATAATGAGACATGAATACAAAGGTTGATGTCTGTGGTTACTCTTGGTGATAACTATCTGACAGCTCGCAGACGGGGGTTATTTGCACTCGTAACAATAGCTCTTGATATACACAACAGGTCAGAGCAATTCTGGCAACATCCAGGCCATATTGACCATGCCTCAAGGTATCAAGAGACCTGATACTCTGTGTCAAGGGGTACCTATCAACCACCTGCAGGCACCTCATGTAGTCAAGGATTACCCTAAATATGTCTAGTACTTTTATCACTTCATTTCGAAGTCTTAAGTTTATTGCCATCCTCCGTAGTGATGTACCGCCCGTGTTAATCCCTAGAGCCACATACGAGCCCCCCAACCTCCAAAGATCATCAATCACGCAATGATACCAACAAGGGCTAGTCGCAGGGCTGTTGGCTCGATTCAGAGGTGATGTGCGTGCTCCAGATGGTCATCACTGCTCAGTTCAGTTAGTAGTCCCAATATCTTCAGGTACCTGTGGCAAAAAAGAAAACTGACACGCCGAGGCTTGTTTGCCTCAGCAAACAGTCCATGGCTACTACAAGCGAGGCGCGCAGTCATAATTCACTCGCTGTTGCGCCCGCTGTTCTGACCTTGCATCACCAACTGCAACGGCGTAAACAAAAGGTCCTGACACCGGCAGCCATCCCATTCGTCATTGACAGGCTTTATTTCCAGGACACGAGCGTCTACAGTATGACTCGGCCTGGACCTATATCCAGCACCATTGCTCACCATCAATTGACACGACCGGACATAAGCTTACAGTACATATGCTGTTTATGCTTACTCTCTCCGCAATCAGGCCGGGTTCTCCATCTTGCACTAGGTAGTTAGTTACCTTACGGTACTGGGAAGCCAAGCCGGGACCTGCTGTCGGGCTACGGAGAATATATTGACTGGGTGAGTAGCCAAATGAGATCAGCCAGATTCGATGTAGTTAGCGTAGGATCACAGATGTCAAGTTATCCCCGTTCATTCCCAGGCATCATCCTTATCAATGTAGCTTTGATATAAGACGTCCCAGCCCCTTGTTGTTTTGCTTGGGAGGAATCTGTAGGTAGGTATATATGTACGGCACAGCAGCGAAACGTGATTATGATACCTCTATGATCTAATGAGCCACGCCACTTGCCTGATTCGGTATATTATACGCTGTAAGAAACATAATCGTAGCCAAGTTCTGCCAAGAACCCTGCTCTCTTTTGTTGTCGCCTGGAGTGATGGGGGTCCGAAATGCGCAAACTTCCTCCGTCGGCGACTTCAGAGTCGCGTTTTGCCCGTTCCTGAGTGCCAAGGATTGTGCCGTGAAGCCGTATTATACGCCATCGCCGTCTTTTATTAGTATGGACCGCCACTCTTGAGGCTCGGCGGTTTCTGGTCTGGAGGTCTTAGAGGTCGAATTTCTACGTGCATCAAAGACGGGCTCTATGTCGCTGGCAGGGCAACTATCTCTTGGCTCTCGATTGAAATGGAAGAGCTCGACGGCTGCGTCCTCTTCGCATCACCTAAGCAGCAGGAAACGCAGCGTCTCCGCGAACGTAACAGAATCGCCAAGAGAGCATCGAGTATGTCATGACCCTACTGCAGCTCAACTGCCTTCTTCTCTCGGTGCTCACAAGCCCTAGGAGCCCGCCAACGGCAACGTGAGCAGCACGGCGACACTGCTCCGGACGTCGCAGTACAGCCAACTGCAACTGCAGAGGCACCTGCGCAGGACGTGGAGGTGGAGGTGGACTTGGCGCCACCATTGCAGTCGCCACAACATCCCAGTTCTCGTTCTGGTTCTGACTCCGCCTCTCTACGGGCCGAAGCGACGGAAGACCTTGGCGTCTGGGCACTAGACGGCCCCCTAGATGACCCTACCGCCCTGCCCTGGCCCTCTTCTCTCGATGAGGACTGGCCTGGTTTTAGTGGTTCACTAGTGGACACGCTTAACCCTCGTCAGCTCTCAGTCTCAGTCCAGGGGATATGCAACCCAGAGCCACGAGCACCGCCTGCGTCTTCGAGTTCACTCACCTCCGACTCCAACGACTTCAACAGTAAACCATCGAGGTTACTCCACATCGCTGCTCGCAACGGAACGACCGGTATTCTCCTCTCGCTCATCAAGGCCGGCGCAGATGTGAACTCGCGCGACTGCTCCGGCACAACCCCCATCCATATCGCTGTACGCTTTCGACGTGCAAGTGCTCTCGAGCTGCTGGTGAATCACGGAGCGAACGTCAATGCCCGGGACTCGGCCAACATGACGGCCCTCGAAGTGGCAGTGAGGGCTCAAGACGAAGAGCTCGTCAACGTTCTCCTCTCTGGTGGAGCTGAGCTTCACTAATCAAGCGCTTGCCTAGAACAGTCACTATTTAGACAGATAGGTCTTTTTGGTATCCGGGCTGGCAGCATAACTGGATGAGGGCGTATGGCAATAAATGAGTAATGGCTTTTTTTGAACCTGATGGTGCGTGACTCGTACTCCTAGACGTCTAATTTCCCTTCACTGTTGAGGACTATCTTGTCTTTGCTGGTTATGTCGTTTACGCTTGCGATGGAGTATGATCGATCACGCTGGGTCCGTATGATATGAATAAATGAGGGACGATCAAGTGTTCGTCCTGTCACGTTGACTTCCTGAGCAAGATAAATAGCAACAGCAAGGTATAGATGCTCAGCATGCATGCCTCGCTATTGTTAATCATCTTCCCCAGGAAGTCGACCTCTTGACCGAGGAGTCGTTGTTCTTGTTTGGAAAAGTCGTGATCGTAGCGTCATGTAATGGCATATGCCTCGTTGTTCACTCCTGATGTGTATCAGTAAAGTGCCTTGTTCTCCTGGATTGATAATGTACCTTGATGCAAGCGCCTAGCCACCCAAGACACGCGTTGCTAACTCGTCAAAGATTTCCTGCTTTATTTGCTTTATCATGTATTCGTCTTTTCCATTCTCGACCCAAGACAATCTACGCTCCAGTGACTCAATGTCGTCTCGAATTTCTATTATTGCAACCTCCTCTGCATCCTTCTCGCTTCTTTGCGCGGTCTGTAGTGATGCGACCTCTGCCTCAAGATCCTCCTGCCTGCTCTTCAAACGCTCTACCTCTTCACGGAGCCGAGCGTTCTCAGCTCTTAGCTCTATTACCACCTGCGACTGATCTGGGGACTGGGTAGTCCCAGCATGCGACTCTTCAAGCTTTGGCTTCTGGTCTCGGAGCTTAGCATTCTCGGCTGTTAGCTCCCCAACCTTATTGTGAAACATCGACTCCAGCTTCTGCAGCTTGTCCCAGACCTGGCTGATATCAGGCCCTTGTGGACTGTCTTGTCGAGGTCGTTTACGTTGATACGAAGGAGCGCTCAGCGGTTGTGAGCTCGTCGCCTTCTCGTATGATGGCGGTTTGGGTGGAGCGAGCTGTGTAGCCTTTGCTCCACTACCACTGAACATGCGTGAAATATCATACTCAGGACCAGAAAAGGGTCCGAGCTGACCGTTTGTTACTCTGTCGCTGATGGAATTGAGTTGGCTGAGGGACAAAAGAGAATCCTGGATATAGATTCTAAAAGCAGTGACACGGGATAGCTCGTAAAGAGAGTCCAGTACCTTGCCTGAGCGTGGCCGGGAGGCTAATACTGGCTCTTTGACGTAACTGGGGACGAGTACGGCAATAGTATTACTGAGTTCAAACTCGAGACATGTGGCAGAGTCAAATCGCTGCTTCACAGAGTCTGAAGGTTCCATGTTTGTAGAAAAGCGGAAACAAGTGATGAATAAAGGGCTGATTCGTAAGAAAACCGCCGCACTACTTGGCTTGTCTTTGAACTTGACGGGAATGACTATCTCGAAGTGGGCGCGATGCTGGTCGTGGGTCGAATCGGTATGTATCGTAAATCGTATCGGAACATTGTCAGGATCTGGAGTCGCCAAGGAACGCGTCGCGCCCTCCCACTCCCACTCAACGACAGCGGCTGTTTGTTCAATGTCGATACATGATGGAGTCGACATAGTTCGTGCAGTAAATCACATACCGCTGATTGCGAAGATGCTAAATGGTCAGGAAACCAAAACTTGGGACTTACCTACAAATCCCCAAACTCGACAACGCACGCCAAAGAGAAGCCGGTTTCGCTGCCAGGCTACCTGTGACCTCCAGATGAACTGCTAGGTCGCCCCAGACTCCAGGTGAAACTGCGAGATCTGAGCAGGTCCCTTCTACAAGCCCCGGTTATTCCACGAAACGAGGCAGGACGCACTCGCTGGGTGGGTATAATCCGGAATTTTATAATGGCTGTAGCGCGATTCACGGGCTTCCCTCGATGAGCATTGTTGAGAAAGGGTTTGGTCGGGTCGAGGCGAGAAATAGATCGGAAAGGCTTCGAGGCGAGGTATGGGAGAAAAGAATAGGATGCGTTTAATGAAGAAGAAGGTTCGCCAGTGGAGTTGATTAGGGCGACGGTTGAGAGAGAGAGGTAGAGGTTTGAATGAATGACGGTGGTACATACGTGAACAGGAGGCTGGGTGGAGAAACTCGGCTTCGGCAAAACAGTTAATCCGAAAGCGTCAAGACAGCCATAGTGGGGCCGATACAATATTGAACCAATAAACATTCACTATCGCCTTCAACCCTTGCAATTGATTCCCCATGGTCTCTGTCACTACTATACTTTCTCTCTACCTCTCATAGAAAATGACTTCTCAGTGTAACTGTATCATTTTGACCATGGCCGTACTTGTCCCTCACAAAAGCCTCGTAGATTTCTGGGAATTCCTGAGCTAGTTGGAATGCGTGTTCTCGACTATGCGGAGTGTGAAACACCATACACATAGTCCACAGCCAGTCACCTTCCTTGCCTCCTAATCTCGTCGCAGGCTCTATGTACACATGGTGTCGTGCCACATGTTTTGTCAGGTGGGGATGAGTCTTGGCCAGTTCCAATATAGGACTGTGACTGCTGTCCACCGCCTGATGTCCAAGCTGATCTACCGGATGATCGGGGAACAGGGGCTTGATACGCTCCAGGTCGACTGGCACAATGCAGTTGATGAGCCACGTGTGGTCAGTGGCCCCTTGATGGAGAAATGGAGCTGAAAATGCTTCGAATCGAGACCAATCGCCAACGGCGCAGAGAACAGCCAACATCCAGAAGTCGATTCCGCGCGAGATGACGCTGGAGGCTGCACTCATTGGCCCCGGCATCCTGGCATTGACCTCGTGGAGATATACCGGAGTGTCCTCAGAACTTCTGGGTTTCGTTGTAGGCTCAAGGTCCGGAATCGTTGCGCCTTTGGTAAAAGTGTATCTCATGGACGAGTTGCAAATTCTCGCCTCGCAGTGAAACACGCCCGTGTCGAACCCCATTTTACGAACTGCCGAGACTACCTCGTCGGTGATGGCCCGCTGTTCATTCTCAGGGAGCCTCGAGGGCACGGCCGTTTGCGACTCTGTGAAGAGTTTCCCTGTCGGATCCTCCGCAAGGTCTGCGGAGCAAGGAAAGTCGTCTACAATCTCAGTGTACAGAACCTGGCCCCTGAAGAGGACAATGTTGCAATCCACTTCAGGCCCATCGATGTATGGCTCGATCACAACCCTCAGATCGGTAAGCTCTTGGCTGACGAGGAGAGATTTTTCGACGGCATCATATAGTTGTGGGGCATTGTTTGCGCGATAGACTCCCCAGCTGCTCAGTCCAGCGACTGGCTTGCATACAACCGGGAAGTTGACGGTTTTAGTAGACTGCATTCTCGATTCCAGCTCTTTGAGGCTCTGCACCGTGAAGAAGTCCTTCTCATCGGGGTCAAGCATCTGGCGTGTGCGATACTTGTTTGTTGAAATCGAGAAGGCCTCTGGTCCCGGCGTGTAGAGCCCCAGATGTCTCGCTGCTGTGGCCGTTGGCACCATGAACGGATCCCACGGTCCACAGAGGCCGTCTATTGGATCTGGGTATGCCTTGACCGCATCGACTATTCTTCTCCAGAAGCCATCGTTTGTCGTCATGTCCATGCCGATGTAGCCGTCCATCATATACTCATGTGGTGGCTTGTCATCCTTGGACCATGCGCCAGAACTCATGACTACCACTTCGATGCCCAGAGCCTTCGCATTGGCCCATGCCGCTCTCTTAGCGGCTATGCGACTCCATATCAGGAAGCATACGCGCCGCTTGCGGATGGGCTCTGGCGAAATGAAGGGAAAGGAAAGCCTTCGTGTGAGTTCAAACTCAAATTTGTCGATAGCCTCGTTGCACAGTTTGAGAGGGGATAGAATAGCACCGATCGATACGTCCAAGGCATTGACTACGCTCTCAATGGTGCTGGTAGAGTTGGCGGGAGCTGTTATCTCCTGAAGTGGTAAGAGAAATGTCTTGGTCGAGGAAACAAGGGCACAGTCTGCCACACGAAACGCCCAAGGGTTCGCATGCCCAGCAAAGCCGCTCACGCTAGGAACTTGGAAGACGCACAGGCTTTCTCCCTGCGCGATGCATTGCTGGAGAAGCGCAGCGATGGCCGAATCTTGATTCTTACTGAGCTGAGAAGCATCCGACTGAGAATCATTGTCCGAGATCCACACCCCGGGGCCGAGGGAGGTCTCCAGTGTTTCCGAGTTGCGAACTCTGGGCGCAATGTACAGATTGTGGAATTGCTGAGCCTCATTTCCGGTTTGCTGTACATATCGCCACTCACACTCGAGTGAGACTGACAGAAACATGTTAGCATGGGTGTCTGCTCTGATCACATAAACTGACCTTGGTTATCTGGCAAGTTCAGCCAGATGTGTAGTCGTGTTTGCTCGGCCATTGCTAAAATCGTACGTAAGTGAGAAATGTGTGTCTGGATATCAAGACTCAGAAGGTTGTTCCCGGGTCCTTATGTTTGAGGTCCACCCTGCGCCTCAAGCGCTCAGCACCTTTCGCTGCACAACGGAACTGGGCAATGCCACCAAAGAGGCACTATCCGTGCAGGGTATTCTGACGCTGCATGGTCATGCTGCACGTTGGCTTGTGCACAACCAACAGTAACACCAACAGCACTGCCTAGTCAGGAGGGCTTCCGGGGGTAGTTTGCCTCTGACCGACCTGACGTTGCGTCCATGGCTGTTCGCCTACGAAATACCATTTCATGAGTATTCTGACGACGTCAGGCTTGCATCGTCACCGTAAGGCACATGTTCTACAGACACCAACACGACAGTCGTACTCTCTCCGGCATAGTACGCAGCAGTATCTCCATGGACTTGTAGTTTTGCCAAGCATGTATACATGCAGCAGGGTGGGATGCTCTTCATTTTCTTGTACATTGTTTCTCAAGGTAATAAGGCTATTTGATATCTCTTCTTCTTTCATGCTTCCTAAGTCCGTGACCACGATTGAATTGAATGATTTGTATATGATACAAAATGGATCAGTTAGGTTCTGAGTGGCACTGAGTCGAAGGCTTGCTGGAAGTCGGCAATGAGATCGTCCACCTTTTCAATGCCAAGTGACAACCGAAACAGGTCCTCATACACACCCATTGCCTCATTCTGCTCAATAGAACATCCCTTGTGCGTTGTCGACCAATGATGCCCTACAGTAGTCTTTGCATCTCCGACATTAGGCGTATTCGAGATAATGTCAAACGCATCAACAACATCAAATGCCATATCCACTGTCCCTTTGAACCCAAAAGTCAAAACAGTTCCAAACCCCTTCAGGTACTTCAAGGCGAGCTGGTGATATGGATGGTCTTCAAACCCCAAGTACTTGACCCAAGCGATGCGCGGGTGGCCGCGCAGCCAAGACGATATGAACAGAGCGTTGCGGTGCTGTCGCTCGCAGCGAAGCGAAAGGGTCTCGACGCCGATGAAGAGCTGCTGGGCAGCCTGAGCACCGAGACAAGCTCCAGTATCGCGCATGAACTCCCATCGCAGGAAGCTCATGTATGCTTCGTTGCCGAACTGGTCGTAGAGGCTGGCATCAGTGCCCTCGCGGCCTCGCCTTGCGTGAAGATGAGGATAGCAAGCTGCATTGGACTGCCACTCGGAAACACCTGTCTCGATTACAACTCCACCCAACGTCGTTCCGTGACCACCGATCCATTTGGTAGCTGAGTGGATGATCATGTCGACACCAAATCTGGCTGGCTGGCAGAAGAAGCCAGCAGCTGAAAAGGTAGCATCCACGATTAGAGGAATCTTTACACGCCGGGTAATAGCTGAAAGCCCTTCCAGGTCTGCTACAGCGAACTTGGGGTTGCTGATGGTCTCAGTGAAGATGAATTTGGTCCTCTCATCAATGGCCGCTTCAACCTTTTCTAGGTCATTTGTATCCATGATGCGGCACTCTAGACCCATGGCAGGGAGGATGACTTCGAATTGATGATACGTCCCACCATGAACAGAACCGCTCACAACAGCATTATCACCAACAGTCAGCAAGGACTGCGCGACTGTCAAAATGGCAGCGGCACCGCTGGCGAAGCTAAGAGCGTCTTTCCCGAGCTCCAGAGCTGCCATGCGCTTTTCGAAGCCGACATTACTAGGCTTCACGTCCGTCAGTCACCATTTTACGGGAGTAGACGGGAGTACTCACGTTGGAAAGTCTACTGTACATGTAAAACTGGCTCCTAGGTCCATCTGAAAAGCTGTAGGCATCCTCAATGCTCCTTGATGACTTGAAGCGGAATGATGCCGAGTTGTAAATCGGCAGGGAGCATTGTCCATGGGCCGTCTCGTTGTCAAGGCCAGAATGGACTTGAAGAGTATCGAAATGCCATTTGCGTGTAGTTTTCGAAACAGCTTTTGTCACAGACGCCCCGTTGGGACTGTCTTCACTATTCCTAGTGCTGTGGCTACTGGTGTGCGCTCTTGCGGCCTCGTCCAAGGTACTGGAGGGGCTCATGTTGGTGATTTTACCGGTGTTGATTTGGTCTGAATCCGCAGTTACCTAGACAGGCAACTCGAAGCAGTATTAGAGCCATAAATCCACCGTCTCGTTTAGAGATTCTATGCAGGATGAGGCTTTGATGTGGCGAATGACCCTGCAGACTCGGGTCTGCCACTGGTATGACTGTGCAGCTCTACCAATCGCAGGTAGACTGGGATCCTAACTGGGAAAATGACGGATGGTTGAAAAGCAGTCCCCCATGGAATTGTTATGTTGAAGACGCAAGCTAAAGAGGACTAAACGAGCGTTTCATCGCCATCAACAGACTGCAAACAGCACTCCATTGTAAACTTTGCATCACATTCTATCATTCTACCTCACTGCCATTCATTCTTACCCTCCAAAACAATGACCACCGATTCAATAATCCCGGGCCGAGACTTGGAGGCCGAAGCTCAAGTCTATGTAACTACTATGGTAGAAAATATCAAGGCAGCAAAAGCCATGTGCCCCTTGGACACGCCCGAAAAGACCGATCAGGTCGTCCCATTTTGGAGCGGGTTTTACAAGGTCATAGGCTTCACGACGCTCGACCTTGAGTTGGAAACAACTGTTCTCGCTCATCCAGACATCTTGGGACTCATGCCAGACATTAGATATGTCATGGGAGAGTGCGAGGGCGCCTTGGAAGTGACATGGGCAGACAGGGTTGCAGCTGCGCAAGACGCGAGTGAAGGTACAAATCTGAGCACTGATTGTATATCGCTCTCTCGCTGACTGGTGTGTCGCATCTAGCCTGGCAGATCTACATCACCACTCCGATTCATGAATTCTATGAATATGTGCTCAAAGCCGAGTGGTCGGGCCTCCTATCCGTCATGGACAAGGCTCCCGAGTCCATAGCCATTCTGGGTTCTGGTGCAATGCCAGAGACAGCTGTCTGGGTGACCGGTTGGGCCAAGAAACAAGCCAAAACTGTGCGAATCCACAGCCTGGAGCTTCTTCCTGATCGCCTAGAGAAGAGCATCAAGGTCCTCGACAGACTTTGTCAGGACACGCAACACTGCACATTCGAGGCGGGCGATATCAAAGACGCTCCTCAGGACCTCCGCGAGCATGATGTTGTCTACTTCAACGCGGCAGTTGGGTCAACGACGCTGGAGAAGGAGAATATCCTGCTTAGCGTGGTGTCTCGTATGCGGTCGGGGGCATTTGTGCTGACCCGAAGCACCCATTCTATCAAGACCATGGCATATCCTGTAAGTTGTGTTAGACAATTCAAACGGAGCGAGCAGCGGCTTACCATTCATACAGCCAGCCAAGATCCAAACTCAGCGTCTAGTGAAGAGGTTGCGACCAGTCCTCACATGCCAGCTGAATGGCGAGCCTGGGAAGAACGCGAATGCGAGTTTTATCATTTCTAGGGTAGTTTAGTATGACTTATTCTCGCAGACTAGGTACCTATCTTGGGTAGCCTGTGTATAGGGTTTGCCTTTCGTTTACCCTCAGTGGAATCGAGATGGAGGCGGCTTTGATGCACTCGGTCATGTTGGTACCTGTATTAGCCCATCAATTACAGAATGTTAGCATCAGCCACTACCAGCGTTGGCCAATGTGTCACCTAACACTGGAATAGAAAGCGGCAACGGGGGAATGATCTCTCAATCCAATAGTTGATGAAGTACCGCCTGCGTTATTCGAGTAAGACGACCGCACGTGACCTCAATAACACCGCGGCTTGATGACTTGTCTGTCATACGTATCCAGGCTGTAATGTAATCAACTTCACCCTTGACACACCCACAAAAACCAAATCGCCGCTGTTGGCTGTGATGTCACTTCAATTGCATCCATGCTTGTCTTATCTCCCGTCTCAGTCACCGCCCTAGGCGTTAGTCTAGTCGCCATGCACTCTCATACAGCAGCACGTCTTTCTTGTCCTCCCTTTTCCTACATCCTTATGAGTTTCGTCAAGTAAAAATGCACCAACATCGCGAAAATGGGCACGAAACCCATGTCAATGAAAGGACAGCACTCCTCTCACCACAGTCCGAAGCACCAAATAGCGAGCCCAGGCCAATTGCGAACTCGAGTACGCACCACACTCGCTGCTCGTGGCCGTGGATCTACGTCGTGCTCCTCTGCATCGTCCTCGCTGTCGTTTCAGACGTTGGCGAGTCTCTCTACGCTGCGCCAAGAGTCCGGCTCTTTGAGTCCGTTGCCTGTACCCGCCACTATCTGCGGCACGATCCGTCGTTAGTGGATCGTGATGGGTCCGTCCCTGAGCGTCTATGTAAGATTGACTCGGTGCAGGACAAGGTTGCCTCGGTCGTGGGCTGGCAGTACTTTTTCGATGCCATTCCCGCGATCCTGCTTCCAATCCCTTATGGTTATGTCGCAGACTTGCATGGACGTAAATGGATCCTGGTATTAGCCTTGGCCGGGTATACTTTGTCCTGGGCGTCGACGCTCTTCTTTGTAAGTATCGCTAAACCTCTGTTCATATTCTGGCATTATTGACTATCTTTTCAAAGGTCGGGGTATTGCATTTACCTTTGAACGCAGTCTGGCTATCATCGCTATTCTTCATCATTGGCGGTGGCCCAACAACGGGTACAACCCTACTCACTACGGTTGTTGCTGATGTTGTGCCGGCAGATGTCAGGAGTACCGTGTTCTTTTACCGCTTCTGTACCGACCTTGTCGCAGATCTGATTGTCCCTCCAATCACCTCGATGTTGATGCACAAGAACACATGGATCCCTCTCCTGCTGGCAGTGGCCTTCCAAGGGCTTAGTGTCATTTTAGCACTTGGGTTACCGGAAACACTGCCAGTGGTTGACGCTAAGAGCTCCGGTGAGGACGCCAACGACATCTTTTCAGATTCCACAATCAGTGAACAAGCAGAGATGTCATCCAACTCTGACGGCAAATGGGGCTGGCTATCTCGGAATAAAGACTCGTTTGACTTTGTCATAAAGGACAGAGCCCTATCCGCCCTTGTCCTTACTTTCCTCATCTCCAAGGTCGGACGCCAAGCTACCAATATGCTCTTCCAATATGTGTCGAAGCGATATGGATGGACTTTAGCACAGGTGAGTTTATACACTCTGAATCCATTGGTGTGGCCTTTTTAACACTTTTCGACACCTACCTAGGCAGGATTTCTCATATCACTACGAGCAGGCGTGAATATTGCCCTGTTCACGGTCATACTACCTTTCATTGCTACATACGCACTCGTAAGCTGGAGTGCAACCTCTCGAGACCTTTGGATAGGCAAAGCAAGCATCATCCTCTTGATTATAGGCAGCCTGGTCACATTCTTGTCAGAGACCTCGGTAGGCATGATATTTGGTAAGCCGAAATTGCTGAGCATACCACGTCCAGAAAACTAAGCATCCTTTCAGGGCTCGTCATATCCACCTTGGGCTCGGGCTTTGCGCCTACCATGCGCAGTCTAGCGACCAGCCTCGTAGAGTCTCGGCACCTCAACGCGACAAGCGACATCGGGCGGCTCTATGCGCTCATCTCAGTCGCAGAAGGGATAGGGAGCTTGGTGGCAGGTCCTGGGATGGCTTTGGCCTTCCGTGTGGGCATGAGTTGGGGCCAAGTCTGGCTCGGACTGCCCTTTGGGTTTGCTGCTTTTCTTTTCGCCTTGGTCTCGACAGTTGTATTCAGCGTCAAGATTTAAATAATTGGATCTTGACACGACTTGACTGGAATATATGTATGGCAGTATTCGTATTTTGAACTTGGGCACTATACAGACGGTTGCTTTATCGCCACGGTCACGATATGCACCATCGCCAACGCCAACACAATGCCACCCCAATCAAGTCAACTGTGGTACGAATTTTGGTCAATCATTTCAAGTGGAACATTTACTCTATATATGCTTATAGGTCAGGATTCGAGGCGAAGAATGATCGCAACAATTCATTGAGCTGTTCGCCTTCGATGAGAAACGCATCATGCCCATCATCGCTCTGGAGCGTTGCGAAAGTTGCATTCTGCAAGCCCTCTGACAGAAATATTTGCTCGGAGGGTGGGTAGAGACCATCTGTAGGGACCCCGACAACCAATGTGCGCTGTCGAATCTGACCGAGGACTTTGAGTATAGCCTCGTCGTCTGAAAGACCTGAGTGCCTGCCGCGGGCGATGTCATGGGAGTCGATCTTGTCCAAGATGTGGAGATAGCAGTTGGCGTCGAAGCGAGCATTGAACTTTTCTCCTTGGTAACGCAGGTAGCTCTGCGCCAAGAATATACCCGGCTTGTCGTAGTGCCCATCGTCTCGCGGGGCGCGCTGCACATCGACCGCGAATGGCGCACGAGTGCCGCTGACTTTGGAGAGCATTTTGTTTGGCGCTTTGTAAGTCTCCAGCCGGCGTCTTCCGAACCGATCTTCGAAAGATGAGTGCGTTCGGTACGATATCATGGCTGCCATGCGCGCAGCCGCGAGGCCATCTCGAGGAGGATCGTCACCATAGCGCCCACTACGGAACTTGGAATCGGACTTAATGGTTGCCCGCTGGTTCTCACTCCACGCTATCGCCCATGGACTTTGCCTGGCTGCGGTCGCGACGAGGACCATAGATCGTACGAAATGCTTGTCAAGCAATGCCCACTCTAGCGCCATCATACCCCCCATGCTGCCTCCTATAACACAATATATCGACCGCGCCCCGAGCAATTCGACGACGATCTTCTGGATTCTATTTGGTAAAGGGAATCAGCCTTGAGCTACGCCCAGAGTCATGCGTATACTCACCGGACATCGTCACGGATAGTTGTTTTCGGGAACGTGTGTCCATAATAGGATGAACTACCTGGTCTTACAGATAGCGGACTCGATGAGCCATAGGGACTCCCTAAGGAATTGCAGCAGATGAGGCAGAGCCTGTTGGGATCGAGGACTGGGTTCTCAGGACGTGATAAAAGTGTTGACCACCAGTCCGCAACATCAGCACTGCCGGAAAGGGCGTGGCAGATGACGACAGCATTGGTTCGCTGAGTGTTGAGTCGACCCTTGATGGTGAAGGCCACGGTCGCGTTGGTCAAAACCTCTCCCGACTCAAGCGTGAACCTATCAATCGTTGTGTAGAGTTGCGTTGGCAGCTGGTCTCGCATTGCATGTTGACCGCCTTGACGTCAATTAGCAATGGTATGTTATTAGAAAGCTGCAGAAACGTACTGCTTGACGTGATGGTCGATGGCAATGGTTCGTCTACAGTCATTGTACTAGCTGTTTACGATAGTTTCAGATCGCTAGATGGTTCGGGTAATGCTGCTTTGATCCACCAGCTTCAATGCATGAATAGAGCTCAATCACAGAGGACATTTGAAGCTTGTGCCTGAAATACAGGCATGGGGTTCAAACTCTAGTACCAGATCATTTTGACCGAGGCGCACACATACACGCAGATGATGGCGAGGGCTCGGTCCCTACAGGGCAAGATGGGACGCCCAGACGGCTCGGTCCGCTATCAGTGACCGTGCATTAGTGCGATGACCTCGCATTGACGGGGATGTTGACCCTGCAGGAGGAGACGTTGCATTGCAGATGGGGGAGCCGGATACCCGGCGGATACAAGCTTCGACCTCTCATCACAGAAGACACAGAAGACATGCAGCACTTAGCAGAGATTTGGGTCCCTGCCTGTCACCAACCAACAACTCTTCCGGAGCATTACCTCCCAATCGGGGCGCATGTACGACCAACAATGGAACTTATGGGCGATGTCTTGTTGGGCTTTGATACTGTGCAGACGGACACATGAAATACGTGGTCGCAGACATACGTGACGTTATGATGGCATTGTGCCATATAGGTAAAGCGTCAAAGTCAGTCTCGGTTGGAGCTCTTGCAGATATTATCACTGGCATCGTTCTCCCATCCGTTACTACCATTGCTTGCCTTTGTAGTATTTGCAGACCTTGTGCGCATCAGTCCGACAGATGCGCTCTCGGTGGCCGAGGCCATTCGGCCAACACCATATCCCAGACATTCCTGAGAAGAGAGAGGTGACTGCAGAACAAGATGCAGGTTTCTTGAGCAAACTCTGGTTTGCTTGGCTCAGTCCGCTCATGACTGTGAGACTACACCTATCTATGCTGTACTTATGATGTTTCTACGTGCTGACCGTGAGAATTGGTATAGATCGGATACCGGCGCCACCTGGAACGCAATGATATCTGGACAGTTTCAGACGCAAGGCTGATGGATACGCTCCAGCCGAGTCTTCACGCCGCTTTTCGAAAACGGGTATTGACTCGCAATCGCCTTCCTCTCTTATGGGCGCTCTACGAGGTCTTCAAGCTTGACTTCTGGCTCGGCGCTGTCAGTCAGTTCGTCGTGTCGACTCTGCAGGTGATGACGCCTTTCACGCTGCGATTCCTTATCGAGTGGGTTCAACATGCCTACCCCGACGGACACGACACACACGGTTCCACGCCAGTAGCAGCTGGCATAGGATATGTCCTTGGTATCGCAGTTTTGCAGATGCTTCAGACTTTCGCATCGAGCCAGTTTTACTATCGGGGCATGTTACTCGGTGGACAAACACGCAGCGTTTTGATAGCCATGGCGTTCACTAAGTCACTGAAACTGTCCCATAGAGCCAAGACTGGAGGTCAAGCAAGAAGTGGGAGTAAGGGTTTAGGTCCATGCGATGATGTTCCCTGTCGGGTAGACGAGAAAGGCTGGTCCAACGGACGTGTGATGAGCCTGGTCTCCAATGACACCGCCCGCATCGAGCAGGCGTTGGCAGCTTTCCACCTTTCATGGCTGTCGCTTTATCAACTGATATTAACAGTTGCACTCTTGGTTTACAACCTGGGCTGGACAGCTTTGCCAGGAGCAGCTACTCTCATCTTTGGTCTCGCCGCAGTGACATACGCGACGAGACCGCTGGTGGCAAGCCGGAACCGTATCAACATAGTCACCGACCAGCGTGTCACACTTACGCAAGAGATCCTTCAGAGTATTCGTTTCGTAAAGTACTTTGGCTGGGAAGGATTCTTTCAGGGCCGGCTTCGAAACATCAGAGCATCTGAAACCCGAGCCTTGCGCATTATGCACCTGATCAGGTGCGCCGTAGGAACCCTTGCTCAGTTTCTACCTGTGCTTGCCATCATGATCACGTTCATCGTGTACGCGGTTGTGAATGGCAGTCTTGATCCAGCGGTTGTCTTCTCATCCTTGGCGATGCTGTACTTGCTGCGCGTCCCGACGAATTGGTTGCCCGTATCCCTGAGCCTTGCTGCCGACGCAGTCCAATCGATCAAGAGGATCGAGGACTTTCTTCTTGCTGAAGAAGTTCAAGCGCATACAGTTCCAGATGTCACTCTTGCTCCAGCTGTCAAACTCAGCCATGCATCTTTCACGTGGGAGAGCTCACCAGCGAACAGGCAGGATGAATCACCAAAGGATAAAGAGAAGAAGAATCACCTGTCAAGAGCTATGAGAAGACATGAAAAGAAGGGGGTCGAAGCTTCGGATACAGTTATCCGCCCAGTCCGGGATAGTGACGTGCCGTTCTCGCTGAACGATATCTCCTTAGAATGCCAGAGAGGCGAGCTGGTCGGTATCATCGGAAGCGTTGGATCCGGCAAGACGTCCCTTCTTAGTGCTCTTGCAGGAGATATGAGGCGGACTGGGGGCAGTTTGCAGTTTGCCACTGACAGGGCGTACTGTCCACAGTATGCTTGGATTCAAAACGCCAGCGTGCGAGACAACATCACTTTTGGGAAGCCTTTCAACCAGAAGCTTTATTTGGATGTGATACAAGCCTGCGCTTTGTTACCGGACTTTGAACTCCTTCCACATGGCGATAGGACAGAAATTGGTGAGAGAGGGGTGACCCTGTCAGGGGGCCAGAAGCAGCGCATTAACATCGCCCGCGCGATATACTCTGATGCCGGCATCGTTATACTCGATGATCCGCTGTCAGCTGTTGATGCACACGTAGGTACACATATCTTTAACGAGGCCATCTGCGGTTTACTCAAGGGAAAATGCCGATTCCTAGCAACACACCACCTGCATCTACTGTCCCGGCTTGACAGGATCATCTGGATGGTCGACGGACGTATCGAGGCCATAGGCACCTATGAGGAATTGATGGAGTCTCACCCTGTCTTCGCCAGCCTGGTTGCCGTTGGAGGACATCAGCAAAAGGAGGCCGATGGTACTGAAGACAGGAAGGGTGATTCTGTCGACCCCGACAACACAATGACGAAAGCCGAGGTCTTGATGCAGGAAGAGACCAAGATTGTCGACAGTGTCCCCTTCTCCGTATATGTTTCGTGGCTGCGGGCTTCCGGGTCCCTGTGGAATGGCCTTGCAATGGTGGTTGGACAGCTCCTTTTCCGATCCTCCAGCATCTTGGGAGGCCTATGGCTTTCGTGGTGGGTGGACAACAAGTACGGCCTTACCCGCAGTCAGAATGTAGGACTTCTTCCTTTGATATAAAACTTGAGCAGGTTCACTAACGATTACGAACCAGATCGGTATATACGCCGGCCTGAGTCTTGCTCAGTGCGTACTAGTGTTTTCGTCGTCTCTCATCACCTGCTTGGTATGCATCAAGTCGAGTCAGGTCATGTCGAACAATGCGCTTTGGCAGACTCTAAGGGCTCCCATGTCTTTCTTTGACACGACCCCTCTTGGCCGCATCATATATCGATTTACAAGAGACATTGATGCGCTGGACAACAACCTGGTCGTTGCTGTGCAGCAATTGCTAATCAACGTAGCTGCGCTTTTGGGCTCCTATATTCTCATCGTTGCCTACTTCTACTATGTAAGTTGTCTTTCACTACTTTCTTGTCATATAATCAAGCTGATAATAGTAGTTTGCCATCGCTTTAGTGTTTGGCGCGACAGCTCTCTGGTGGTGCATCTCCTACTACAGGAGCAGTGCGCGAGAGCTGAGGCGACACCAGCTGATACTCGACGGTGTGGTCTTTGCTCGTCTCAACGAAGCTCTTATCGGAGCTGCCTGTATTCGTGCCTATGATCGGGAGCTCCAGTTTGTTAAATTAGTCCATGAAGCCATCGATGACATGGACAGTGCCAACTTTCTGACGTTCGCCAGTCACAATTGGCTGTCTGTTCGCCTTGACAACATCGGCATCTTGCTGAACTTGGTCACTGGTATTCTCGTGGTCACCAATGCACTACCTGTTGCTCTCAGTGTCTCGGGTCTGTTGCTGACTTACAGCATGTCCATGGTTGGCATGATGCAGGTCGTGGTGAAGTATCTGATCGAGGTCAACAACTCCATGTCGAACACAGAACGTCTATTTCAGTACACAAACTCTCTGCACCAGGAAGCCCCCCTCGACGGCGCCAGCGTGCGTCCTGCTTGGCCGGAGCACGGGGCCATAGAATACAAGTCTGTGCAGATGCGCTACCGCCCTGGCCTTCCACTGGTGGTTGATAACTTCTGCCTGAGTATTGCTGGGGGTGAGAGACTCGGGATCGTTGGCCGCACCGGTGCTGGTAAAAGCACCATTCTATCAACCCTCTTCAGGCTGACAGAGATTTCTGGCGGGAGTATTACCATCGATGGTCTCGATATAGGCCAGATTGGTCTTCACCGGCTCCGGAGCGCTTTGGCGATCATTCCACAAGATCCCACTCTCTTCCAGGGCACTATTCGCTCGAATTTAGACCCTTTCAACAAGCACACAGACATTGAACTATGGCATGCTCTCCGCGAGGCACATCTTGTCCCAGACACAGAAAAGTCGTCCGCCATGCCCGAGGGCGATACGCAGACAAGCAGTGCCGTGGAGAGGGAGGATCCAAACATTATTGACTCTGGAAAACCCCGTGAGACGCGTGTTACACTTGACACGGCCGTGGAAACTGAAGGCCTCAACTTCTCTCTTGGACAGCGGCAGCTGATTGCGCTTGCTCGAGCACTTCTTCGCAACACGCGTATCGTGCTGGTGGACGAGGGGACGAGCAGTGTTGATCCTGAGACGGATGCGCTCGTGCAAGAGACACTAGCGACTGGTTTGGGAGGGAAGACACTGATTGCTATTGCGCATCGTCTTCGCACCGTAATCCAGTATGACCGAGTGTGCGTCATGGATAAGGGTAGAATTGTTGAGCTGGGGCCGCCATTGGAGTTATGGGAACAGGGGGGTATTTTCAGGGCTATGTGTGATAGCAATGGCATTACGCGGGAGATGTTCACGAGTGTCTAGTCAGTATTTGTTGCCTATGGAAGATATTAGCACCAGGTATATGCATCAGTACACATCTCAGCATCGCCTTGTGCTGTAGAGGTGGTGTCCACTTGTTATCCGAAGGTAATATCAGTCGATCTCTTTTCAAACATCATGGTGATCCTTCTTTCTTGCAAACAGTAACGAGCCTCGCCTGTCGTACGAAGAGACCATAATGTATATAATAATATAGAGTTGTATAAACTTACTACCCAGCATTAATAATTCACCTCGCACTTTTTTCTGCGGAGATCTCTCGGGTTCCTGGTGTGCACCTGGAACCACGGCGATGTGTGAGCACCCTTCAAGATAGATCTCGATTTGCAGGCAAACCTCATTCTTTTCAAGGGCAACGATCTTTTCGTCTCCATCAGAATGAGTCAGAGGGGGCTTGTGCTCGCTCAGTTCCCACAATTCAATCATCGCGATGAAATCATCGAGTGAAGGATATGATTTCATATAGATGACATCACTGCTATCTCTTCACCACTACAAATAAGATACCTCTATGAACAAATTCTTGTATACATTGCAATCCTCCCTACTATCTCATCATAGTAACTTACACAAACTCTTCTTCTACTTCATCACAAACAAATTCACTTCAAAATGACCAACTACGAGCAGATCGCCAAGGAGGCCGAGATGGACCTCAACACCTACCAGGCCAAGACCGGCAACGCCCGTCCTCAAGATGTTGAGGACTCTGGTGTTAACCCCTATGCTGAGAACAAATTCGAGAGCGCTCAGGTTGAGTTTGGTGATGAGCTGAGCACAAACGCTGGCTACAACAAGCGCATCCCCCCCAGCGAGGGTGGCATCGTTGACGACAAGGGCCGGTAAGAAGATCCACCAAGATAACAACAACAATCTCTAACTTGTCCAGACAAGCTCGTGGTCAGCACTACGAGGGTGAGGGCGGTCCCCTCGACAAGCTCTCCAAGGCCAACGACGAGCGCGGCGGTTACAACGACAACGATGTTGTCGGCGCCAACGTCAAGAAGACCTCGGGCCTCGGAGCCGCTGATGACCTCGCTTCAAAGGGTCAGGAAGCACAGCGCGCCAATGTAGGCCGCAACCCTCCCGGTCCCGGTGGTTCTCAGTTCAAGGGCGAGGACTACTACCAGCCTGAGAGTGTTCCTGACAGCATCTCTGCGGAGGGTAACATTGCTCCCGAGAGTGTGATTGAGGCTAGCCGAGAAGCTGAGCGGCCTTGAGCGAAACTAAAAATGGAATGGAATGGAAGGAATGGTACGATGGGTTAATAGCGGGCGCTTGTATGCTATGACATGTTCATAATTTGAACCGCAATGATTTACGACCACATTATTTGTCGCATCGTGATCTCTAAGTTGAGGTGAAGCTTCGGTGAATAAAATAGCCCCCACTGTGGCTCCCGCTAGAGCCGCCATCATTTAAAGCATGATCAACGTCATGAGGCCTTGGCCTTTATCTCGTGACCAGCCGCTAAATGTGAAACCTTGACGACTTGCTATCAGCAACATTACCATCATACCTAACATCAATTCCTACTCGCAAGACGTGATGTCGTGTGTGTTCTCAGGGCTGTTACAAGAGTGCTGATTGTCGCCGCCGCCATGTCCAGTCTCTCACCGTCTGCGTCTGGGTTACTCCCTATGCCAGGCACGCCTTCGTCATCTTGGGCTGCGTACAGAGCGAGAGCTGCAGCCATGATGGGCCATCATGATACGAAGGTGATTGTCGCCTTTTGGCTTTTTGGTACGACCTTTCCCCCGAACCTCCTCCACCTACAGCTAACAGTCGCGTCAGGCCTCATCAATAATGTCCTCTACGTGATCATCCTCTCCGCCGCCCAAGACCTCGTCGGTTCCATTCCCAAAGGCGTCGTCCTCCTCGCCGATGTCGTTCCTTCGTTCCTCACAAAGTTGATCGCGCCGTACTTCATCCATCGAATACCGTATCGCATGCGAGTCCTTGTGTTTATAGCGCTGTCCGTGGTTGGCATGCTCATGGTAGCCCTGACACCGCGCACGCAGTCCGTTGCCATCAAGCTCGTCGGCGTAGTCCTGGCGAGTATAAGCGCTGGCGGCGGTGAGTTGAGCTTCCTTGGCTTGACGCACTTCTACGGCCCGATGAGTCTTGCGGGCTGGGGGTCAGGAACGGGTGCTGCGGGCTTGGTCGGTGCAGGTCTCTACGTGATGTTTACCGACTGGTGGGGATTAAGCGTGCGTAGCAGTTTGCTAATCTCGGCGTG
This sequence comes from Fusarium miscanthi, assembly GCA_014898875.1. Taxonomy (NCBI): domain Eukaryota; kingdom Fungi; phylum Ascomycota; class Sordariomycetes; order Hypocreales; family Nectriaceae; genus Fusarium; species Fusarium miscanthi. The sequence goes on from JAAVUA010000162.1 coordinate 164,331, forward strand.
TTTCCCTGCGATTATGTTCATCAGCTTCTTCGTGATATTGCCGCTCGGACCTCTGAGGGAGGGCACGACTCGGAAAGACTACGATGCGATCCCGGATCTCGAGGATGAGGATGTGAACCACATGGATCAAGGGACTGCTTCGTCGGCGCTCTTGGCTCCTGGACCTTCTGTCGCGGCGACTGCATACTCTGCGCATAACACGCAAGACACACTCACGATGCGAGACAGGTTGAAGAAAGTGAAGGTGTTGTTTGTCCCATATATGTTGCCGCTGCTACTGGTGTATGTGGCCGAGTACACGATCAACCAGGGAGTCGCACCTACGTTACTATTCCCTCTGGACGAATCGCCATTTGATGAGTTTCGAGATTTTTATCCCATGTACGGGTTTCTCTACCAACTCGGTGTCTTTATCTCCCGATCATCTACGCCATTTATACGTATCCACCATTTATACCTCCCATCGATGCTGCAGGTTGCAAACCTTGTACTTCTCACATTCCACGCCGTATACTTCTTCCTCCCATCCGTCTACATCGTCTTTATCATAATATTCTGGGAAGGGTTGCTGGGCGGAGGTGTCTACGTCAACTGCTTCGCCGAGATCATGGAGAACGTGCCACCTGAGGATAGAGAGTTCAGCCTTGGAGCAACGACTGTTAGCGACAGTGGCGGAATCTCTATCGCTGGACTTATTAGCATCGTGATGGAGACGAAGCTTTGCAATTATCAAGTAGCGCATGGAAGGGATTGGTGCCGTCGTATTTCTGCGCAAGATCATTGATTTTTTGGGTTCGTCAGGCATTTTTTCAGCGTCGGGTAGAGCGAGTTTGTAGATATCGGTCGACATTTGGTATAGATATTCTGTTACATTCATTACGTGTCTATCGCCTCGTTGACGTGAGCTCGACGCGTAACCTGGAGAAACATGCGTAATAAGCGAAAACATATTCCCTCATCCATGTCATGGTCACTGATCTGATTGTCGATAAGCGATATCCCACCTGAGCCCCAACGAGGGGAGTTCATAAGACTCTGTTCTCGAACGATTCAGGGGCTTCAAGATAAGTTTTTATACTGAAAAGGCTCCCCAGTAATGCTGTCACTGTCAGCTTACAGCTTACAGAAAGTGGACAAGCGACAGGGAGCCATGACCAATAAATCGGAAACTGTCCCGGGACATCCCTTGCAAGGCGACGTTAATTTGCGAGAGATGGGCAAATTAAAAATCTGGATCTTTTGTAGCGACGGGGCGGGGCAATTTTCTCTGTTTAGCGGTCACGGGCGATAGACTTGTTGAAGGTTAACTATATCTTTAAATAAAAGTCACGTTTCGTAAAAAGGCTATAAAACTCACCAATGAAACGTGTGTGCATGAGGCACATGAGATCTGATTGGAATCAATGCATCGAGCGGCTGGGAGTTTCCATGTTTAGATCGTGGCCCGGCTGACGGGAAGACCGGCGCGAGAGTGACACACCGGAGAATAGGGCATTACCTTATCAACGATATCACGCGATGCCATGTCTGCTACGTTGCTCGCTGCTCTTTTATGTATACGAAGCTGAGGTGCCGAGATACGACGTCGCCAAGAGGAGGATAAGCACATCAACGGATCACGGTTTAGCGCTGACCGGCTTGGCAAGTTTCATCCTTGTGAGGGCGTTGATCAAAATAATGCTGTTACAGTAATAGTACATGCTACGTGGTACTGCCTGAGGTGTTCAAGAGTTGAGTCAAAGACAGATCAATGAGGGAGGATGGGGAGGAGCATGGTCGTTCAAATGCTGTTAATTCCCGTCGGGAATCGTTGGTTGGGGTTGGAGGAATGCAGCGGAGGAGGGTGACAGGTCGTTTGTCTAGGTCCAGGTCCAGGTTTCGTTCGGCCAGCCGTGCGTTTGTTTGTTTGTCGATATGAAATACCTCGTCGATCTACAAACTCAACAGTTGAAGAAAGTATTCACGATATTGCAAGACATGCATATTCAAGGGACTCTCTTGTCTCTCATATAAATCTTCTGTCTCAGCCCTTCAGCAGGGAGATCAAGCCTGAATACCTCCCAGCACCGCCAAAGATCGATAATCTTTGCAAGGGGGTATAACCTCATTCCTCATTCCTCTCAGCGGTAAGGGTTCTCCGCTGAACAAACCATGGCCTCGGGCATTTTCCTTGGAGGAATTCAATGCGAGGGGCGTTTTTTTTTTCTACTTCTATTCAAAATTACAAGCCAAGCCAAATTTCCGCTAGCGAGACGTTGCAGGTAAGCTATTGTTTGATTGGTTAGATCACGACATGGTTAACCATGCAAGCGGTTCCCCGAAGGGGGAATGCCATTCAATGAGTTGATCGAGATGCATTCTGCAGGGGGGGAAGAATATGGGTGTTGAGATCAATATTGCTGGTTCTTTTGCTGCATTGTAACCTTTTTTTAACCAGTGGTTGATAGTGTCGATGGTGATGATACATCAGTAGTGAGATGCAAGCCTTACAAACTCAATTCTCCAACGGAGAGTAACTGGCTTGTTACATTGGATTGGATAACGTGATGACGCACTCGAGCAGAGAATATAAAGGGGCATTCTTCACCAGATCTTAAGCTTACCTCACTAACGTCCATAGAAACAGAGCCCAGTGGTAGACTAGACTGTTAAAGGGGCTGGCATGAACGGAGCAAGATGACTTCTCCAACCTTGACAGTAGCAGGCAAGAAAGAGAGAGAAAAAAAGGAGACATTCAAGTCCAACCAAGCCCCCTGATTCACTTGGCGTTGGATTGGCTCCCGCAAAAAGTGAGTTGAGCCTTTGAAGTGTCCCGCCACTTGAACTCAGCCCCTCCCAAAAACACGTTTAAAGCCGCCATGATCCATACATTAGCGCAAACACGCGCTAATTGTGGCCCCTGTAGCCTGTAACCTGCAACCTAAGCTACGCCCGGGCCTTCATCCTCCCGCCTCCATAACTCGCTTCCCTCACCCTCAACCTCTCCAGCTCCTCCTCCTTCTCATGCCCCCTCCCCCCCTGTCCGCTTTTTATTTAATTTAATCCCACCTAAAGGCCATTCTCTCAGGTCTCTCACTGTTTCCCCCCCTGCTCATTTTCTGGCCTTATCACAAACCAGGTTCCTCTTTTTTACTCAGCTTCTCTTCCCCTTCCTCTCCTCGCCTTCTTCCTTCTTCACCGTTCGTCTTTCTTTCTTCTTCAACCTCCCCGTAATTGTTTTATTTTACGTCGCATGCGCTGAGAGATTGATTCTGGTTTTGGGTTCTGCTTTCTTGTGTCCTTGTCGGCACCTTTCACTCACTCACTCAATTCTACCCTGAGCCTACGTCTTTTTGACTTTATACTTCGACCCCGTTGAGATACACGCGTCGAAGCGTTGAAGCTTGCCCACAATGTTTGGACAAGTGCGCACAAATCGGTCGACGGTCCTTATGGCCGGCACCGTCATCTTCCTGGTCGCTTTTGTTAGCCTGGCCTATAACCATCTCGACAAGTGGGAGCCTCCCGCTGACGTGTAAGTTGACTTGCGTAATCTAATCTCCGCCGGGACCGAAAAACTGACGATTTGGCTATAGCGCTACCGACACCGAGACATCCATCATTGGTGATACCCACGATGAGCCTCACCACGACGAGCCCAAGAAGACTGAGCCCGAGCAACCAGACCAGCACGGCGCCATGTCGAAACCCGACCACCCTTCCAACGCCTCCACCGAGCTCGGCGACTACTACTTCAACTACATTATGAAGGCCCGCATCAGCCCTGCCGATAAGAAGTACTCTCCTTTCGGCGCTTTCCCCATGGAGCTCCCCGCTGAGCCCAAGTGGACTGAGATGATTGGTGAGGACCTCTGCATTATCGATCTCGACAACCGACCTTTCGACGAGCCCGGCCAGATCTTCTCCCCCGATCTGATGAGCTGGGACCGCGCTGACGAGACTCACGGTCTGTCCCTCGGTGTTCTGAACCACTGGCTCTATGGTGCGTACAATCCTGACCCGAGTCACCTTTCTGTGTCACTAACCCCTCAATAGCCAAGAACCACGGTTACAAGTACTACTACGTTGACATCACCGATCCCTTTGAGGATCGCCGCAACTCCTGGAAGAAGCCCCCGATTCTGTCCAAGATCCTCAAGAAGCACAAGGCTTGCATCTTCCTTGACTCCGATGCCGTCTTCCACCACCTCGACCTGCCCTTTGAGTGGCTCATGAACTACTGGCAGCTCCACCCCGATACCAACTCTCTCGCCCTTGCCTACGATCCTCACCACAAGAACAACATGGACAAGTTCGACAAGGTCTACCTCAACACTGGTTTCATCGTTCTCCAGAACAACGAGAAGACCTTTGAAATCCTCAAGGAGTGGGAGGACTGCCCCAACGAGGGTGGCAAGCACCCCGACTGTGTCGAGTTCCGAAAGAACCGCCCCGGAAAGCCCACCGACCAGGGTGGCTTCGGTACCTACATCCGCTACGACTACCCCAAGGACATCAAGGATCTGCCCTGCACTGAAGCCAACGGTTTCCCTGAGAGCCGATCTGGCTGCGACGGAAAGTTCATCAAGCATCTCTGGACCGGCAAGAAGGACCACATCAAGGTGGTCATCGGCCAGCAGGTCCCAGGTGCGCTGCTGGAGATGTTCCACAAGCAATTCATGGAAGAGAAGCCAAAATTCTTCATCTCCGAGCGAGACCTGATGGCCCAGAAGGATTAAATAAGTAATGAAAATGCTTTAATGAGACCGAGTCCTAGAAAAGGCGAACATGATACGGACGGCTTTCAAATCATCTCTTTTTTTTAATAATTTTATTGTAAAACTTATACCATCCGGGAGAGGTATAGGCAATACCTCTACTGTCCTCCCTCTTAAGTGGGGTTGCTTGAAATGGTGTTTTTGGGAGTGTTACGGGTTTTTAAACATATGGCCTGAAATCGGAAACTTTTTTTTTTGCATGTTTGTTCAATGTGCATGAGAGAAAGAAAACCACGCATGATCTCGTTATGAATAATAAGAATAACACGAGGTTTAATGTTGATAAAGTTCAGGTTACGCGATGACTCTGGTGATGCTACCCTGTGCGTAGGCGAAGATAACTTTTGAATGTGAATGCAATTGAGTCTGGGAACAGGACAGGAATAGTAGGGTTCGTTAAAAGCAATCGAGAGGCGTTTTGTAACTATTGTTATTATAAATTTAGAATGTAATTCTCTCGGATTTAGGGTAGGTTACAGTCATGAACTTGGCAGAGGTTCAGTATGTTGCAAGTAGCCGACAACAAGCTAGGATTTAGCTCCAAGGGGTATCATTGAGTAAATAGTGGGGTTGAAACTCAAATGGTATATGAAACGAGCTATCTGTACAGGGTCGTTGAAATGATTTGGCGAGGTCTCTGATCTGTCAGTTCAAGCTAAAGTCTTGTTATGTCTGACTTGCAGTCAACCTCACAATCCCTTGGTTGAACATACCTAGATTTGACTCCTGATAGAACTTCTCGTTTCTGCCCCTCTGAGTTTAATCATGCTATAGCTAGCTACCAACAAAGCGTGTTGGACAAGTGTATGGCGGTATCCTTCTCTCCACGTACAAAGATGCGAGCTTGCTACCTGCGACTATGAGATGGTGCTTTGTAACTTTAATGATAATCAACTGCCGAGCAGCTCCATATCGAGTCAAAGCGAAATTTGGGGCTATTGAAGCTTGAGCTCGCTATTTCCCGTCGGAGTTTTGCTGGCTGTTAATGTTAATACTTTGTTCGGTGATCTCTAGGACTTTGAGATGTCTGCGTCAATTCGAATGCGGCTATCCCAGTCAACACCAACTATTACATGATTGCACGGGGGTGATTTCTAAGCTCTACAGAGAGAAAGATGATGAAATGTCGTATACGCCCTTTCGAGATAGTACTAACCGACGTGAATAGTGCTTGGCTGCTCTGGTCAAGCCGCAAATACAATGATGCCATACTTCCATGATGGATAGCCGAGGCAGACAGCATCAAATACCTGCCAAGAGGCTTTATAATCGGGAGAAACAACACAATTAATAGGTCAAGCTTACTGACGCGACTATGATCATTAATCCCAAAGCCGAGCTATTCGTAGCGACAGGGTGCGCGCGACCAACGGGCTTGAGGAAGCTGATCAGTAATCATACCAACAGGACGGGGGAATCACATAAATCTGCAACGCGGCACCATTTCCGCAATTTATAATGCATCCAGATTTACAAATCCGTCGGGGTTTTGGATGGGGGATAAAGGAAAGCGTCAAGAATGGAATTTGAGGCGTTGAATCAAGTCATACCGTACAAAGCTCATCATGGACGACAAGATTGACGATACTGGTATCATGGGCGATGCGTCGTTGGGGAACGACTCTGCGACGGAGGGCGAGATCGAGGCTGCGAGGCCGAAGGAACAGGTCGAGACTGATGAGTTGGATTGGGATAACAGTCCTCATAATCCTTACAATTGGCCAGCGTGGAAGAAAGCACTTCAAGTCGTGATGCTATCCTCAGCAGGTCTTCTAGCGTAAGCCCACCCGATCCCAAGAGTACTCTTCCAGACTAACATCTCAGATCAATCGGAACATCAATAATGAGTCCCGCTCGCAATGAGCTCATGATCGAATTCAACGTCAGCAGCACAGTCGCCCTCCTGCCTCTAACACTCTACGTCCTCGCCCTCGGCTTCGGGCCTGTGATCGGCGGTCCGTTATCAGAAACCATAGGCCGCTATCCCATCTACGCAGCTAGCATCCCTCTCGGCGCACTGTTCACCATGGGTGCGGGATTCGTGCACAATATCGGAGGCTTGGACTTTCTGAGATTCATGGCAGGTTTATGCTGGGCGCCAGTGTTGGCTGTTGCGCCAGGGACGTTGTCGGAGACCTTCACGCCCAAGAATAGAGGACCTGTTTCAGCCGTCTTCATCCTCATGCCGTTTCTGGGTCCGGGATTAGGGTGAGTTCTGGAATAGAACTGCCAGGAACCTGACTGACTTTCTGCTTAGACCGGTTATAGGCTCCTTTGTGGTGAATCGAAAGGGCTGGAGGTGGACGCAGTGGACGCTCGTCTTCTTTTCGATACTGGCTATGATCATCACTGCGTTCTCGCACGAGACGTTTCATCCGGTTATAAAAAGAAAACTTATGAAGGAGAGGGGAATCAAGGTTGATCCTCCCCCGCCCATGGCTGCTCGACTCAAGATGTTTGCCCTAGTGGCAGTTGTTCGACCTATTCGCATGCTTCTGCTGGAGCCCATCACTGGATTCATCTGTCTGTACGTGGCAGCTGAGTTTGGAACACTTTTCAGCTTCTTCGCCGCCGTTCCTTATACCTTTGGAAGAGTCTACCAGTTCTCCATTGAGGAGTCAGGTCTTGTGTTCCTCTCCATCATCATCGGCTGCTTTCTCGGACTCATCACTGTTATCCTCTGCGACGTGTTCCTATACCGAAAACAAGCGCCGAAATACCCCCCTCATCAGATCCCACCCGAGCATCGTCTTTACCCTTCCATGATTGGGAGTATCGGGTTGCCAATAGGATTGTTCTGGTTTGCTTGGACAGCACGACCTGGCGTTTCTTGGGCAAGTCCCGCGGCATCGATGATTATCTTTGCCTGGGGAAATCTCTGTGTATTTGTTAGTACCATGCAGTATATCACTGATACGTACCACGGGAGTGTAGTCGCAAGCGCTGCTAGTGCTAATAGTCTGGCGCGGTATGGCTTCGCAGGAGTATTTCCGCTGTTCACTATTCAGAGTAAGTTCCTACGCCCATCTTTGCGAGAAGAGTCGCTAATGAAAACAGTGTATGAGAAGTTGGGCATTGACTGGGCTAGCAGCCTTCTGGCCTTTGTTGCGCTGGCCTTGCTGCCAGTTCCATGGGTGTTGTTCAAATATGGCGCGACCATCAGGGCCAAGAGCTCCTATGAGACAGTTAAGTTTAATTAAGACAGAAGCATCTGGTTACGAGAAATGTGTTTCAATATGTTCTATAGAATTATAATACTCTAATACATGTTTTTAACACGAAGCCGCGCTGCGTTGTTTCAGTTCTTGGGAAGCTGGATCAACTTGTAGTCCTTGTCAAGGTAATACCACAAATCATACTTCGCCGGTCTCTCCGCAGCAGGAAGAACGTTGGACCTGACAGGAAGGCCAAACTTCTTGGTAGCATCCTTGCTCTTGACATAGCTCTTGTAGCTCTTGGTGCTGGTCTGGTTATAGTTGATCTCGTTGGAGTCAACCTTTCCGCGCACGAGATCTTGCCAGTCACCGTGGCTGCTCTTGATGGTCTTGGCCATGAACTTGGCGTTCTGATAGTCGCCACCAATGATCTCGAGAACACTGTCACCGCGGGGGACTTTGTAGTACTAATGGTGTAAGCGGGGTTTGGAAGGAAGAGGTGGAGAGCTTACGGTGAACCAGTTGTAGAAGGTCTTGGCCAGACCTGGGCGGTACTTTTCGAGATCCTCGACGGCTGGGAATATTAGATTGAGCTGATCAGAGAGAAGATGGCACTTACAGTCCACCAGAGCAGCAAGAGGATCCTTGGTGTCAATGGCAATGACCTTCCAGTCAGTCTCACCACCCTTTACGCATCAATTAGCAATCGGTCTGTGTCAGCCGTATGCCGGACTCACATCGTTCAATGCAAGGCCACCAAGGACCTTGACAGACTTGACCTGTCCAACGTGCGCAGGTCTATATACAAGTCAGCCTTTGGTTTCTCACCCGTAAAAGAACACTTACGCCTCAGTGATATCGAACAGATCAATGGGGTCGTTGTCACCGGGGTATCCAGTGAAATCGTGGTCAAAGTTGGGACTCTCCCAAGTCTGGGGGATTGATCCATAGTGAAATGGGTAAGACTTGTGAGGCCAGACGCTTTCAACGAAACGAGGGGCCTTTTTCTTGTCGTCATGGAAGATGGGGTCTGACATCAGTTAGTACTGCACAGCTGTTCCATACTATATGGAGCCAAGACTCACTGAGAGGCTCATCGCGGCGGGTCTCAATCTTGCCGTCTGTCCATCGGGGAATCTCAACAACGTAGCTCACGATGCGGTTGTTGCCCTTCTCGGGATACAGGGGAATATCGTGCCAGAAGGAAATAGGCTGACCATCTTTCTCCAGCCAGACACGCCAGTCCTGCATAACTTAGCAACGCACTCCATCAACCGTTGAAGACGACTTACAAGAGTGTTGCGCGCACCAACTTCACGAAGCGTCAAGGAATCATAGTCAAACTCCTTCGCCCGCGACGCAAGAGAAGAGCCAAGAACCAGACAAGGCAACAAAGCCAACTGAACAAGCAAAGAAGTAGGTACCATTATGAGAGATGTTCAAGCGCCACTGAACTGAGCCTGGAGAAAAAAGGTTTAAAGTTACATTGGGTTCCTTTTAAGCTTGATTCAAATAAAGCCAAGACGGATATAACTCGCGTGAGTCTTTTTGCCCTCGGTGACCAAAAAAGGAAGATCGTTATCGGCACGGATCGGGGTTTGTAGATCCAACGACGATGCGGATTTGGTGCACGTGGAGTTGGAGTGTAGATCTTGGAGGGGTTTTTGGTGTAAGTTCGTTGGTGGTTTGGGGCGATACACGTGGGGATGATGAGGATGTAATTTTATTGCGTATGAGCTACTGCAGGCCAAGTTGAATCGAAGACCAATGGTTCCCTCTGAAGATATCATCTTGGCTTGTTTATTCTCTCATAGAATAATAATGACAATTGCTCTTTGATGGCTTGTGTCAATTGGGTATCTCCAATGAGTGATATGACTGGCTATCCCATGTGCTTCCGCCAGTTGAGTTGCAGTGCCGTAGGGAGCAAGAAAACTTAAGACTTTAGAAGACGGTGCCAAAATAAACTTAGCAAAGAGTCCCTTAAGGTTAGGCCAAATTACCTAAATAATTTCATCATTTAGGATCAAGGTCCTAAGTTTTCTTACCTCCTCTAGCGGGGTAAGAGTCAGTGCCATCCCATTAATACTAATATTAGGATATATTAAGGAAGAATAAAGTAAATAAATAATACAGCAATATAGAATATATATATATTTAAGCTTACATCCAAAGCCTCTGGCACACGGCCTATATAACATGGCATATTACCTACTAGTTCTTGAGTAGTATCTGCAGCAGAAATAACCTCCAGGTAAGGTTCACGATAGGCTTCCCATTCATTGGAGAGGTAAACCAGTATAAATACATTGCTTTCATTTCTCTTCCCTTCTCCCCCATATGCCCTTATCTACCTATTCCCCCCTCCTATTCCTGCATCGCGATACTACCCCCTCCTAGTCTCTTCCACCATGCGGTCTCCCTCACCGAGCAAAAGGTCGTGGGATAGCTTGCCTAGCGAAATCCGCCTTCTCATCATCCAAAGTTTGATGCAAGATGGCTCCACGCTAGCTTGCCTGGCCGCCGTATCTCGAGCATGGCAGACTGTCGTCGATCGATACAATTTTACTCGCATCAAATTAACCCCATCGCGACTTATGGATTTCCGTTCCATAATCCGTCGCAATAAGGCTCTCATACGCTATATCTGGTTCTGCTTGGAACTAGACGGCTATAATTGCACGCAGTGTGCGCCTGGGATTCCAGTGCTCACAGACGAAGAGGTGTACGCGGCATTGACTGTTAGCGACACAGAACATTGTCCTATTACCACGGCCTTGGAGGGTTTATTCTCGATTCTCAGTGAATGGGACCAAGACAGCGAATTGATGCTTGACATTAGCATTTACTCGCCTAGTGACGCCCAGCATTGGTTTCCATATGTAACCTTTATGCCTGACAGCCCTTCCGATAGGCTAGAGGGTGGTGGCCTAGAGTCGACCACAATAAACCAAAGCTATCATGACCCTCCCCACGGCTGGGTTACTGGTTTTCGACAATCAGCTCCACCTCCGGCAGCGGTCAGTAAAGTTTTCCATTCTATTATGGAGGAGGGACCGTTTGACAGTGACCAGTCAGAGTTCCAATGGTGGAATCAGCTCCCGTCAGTCTCAGCAGTTACTAGTATACTTCTCCGGCAACAGAACCGCCGTAGATGGAAGCCAAGCGCGCTGGCCCATATGTTGGCCCGTTTCCCCCGACTCCAGGAGGTCTATTATGAGCCCTGGAGGGAATGGGGGGGCTTTTTACAGCGCCATACAGATAAGGGTAAGTATTGTTACCCCTTATTAATTGATAGTTGTGTATAATTCTTTGTTATGGCTTACCACTTACGTTTATGGTCTAGAATATCTATCTCTTCTTGAGTCGATGCGACATGGCCATTATCTTCTTAAAAAGTTGGTAGTCTTTGAGAACTTTAACCAACAGTACCCAGTATCTATGCAACGGTTTCAATTCGGGGAGGACTTGGCCGACTGCAGCAGTATTCGCAATCCAGCCCCAGCTGTTGGCCGAATGCTTGCACTCACCAGCCTCCCGCTAGAGCATCTCGCTGCCTCTTTTATTATAGATGCTAGTCAGTTCTTCGCCATTGACCCCTCTTGGGAGTGGCCTAACCTAACCTCGCTGGTATTGACTTCCCGACTCCTTACACCGGAAGAGAATTCCACCAAGATAGGCGCTCTACTACAGGCAGCAGCGGTGGCGGCCCTCAGGATGCCACGGCTAGAAACCATGGAGATCTGGAATGGACAAAAAGGATTGGCGGCCCTCTTTCAGTATCGCATGATCCGCGGTTCACAGCAAGCCAGGATTCTTTGGAGGGGTACATGGAAACATCACATAACACCCTCTGTCTTTCAGGCCTGGGAAGCCGTCGGAAATCTACATGCCAGTTGGAGACTCGATGTGGTCCAGGAACAGGTGGACGAAGCAGCCATCCAGTCACATGGTGATGCTTTGCACTACCTAATGCTCTCTGGCCAAGCCATTCGGTCTGTCTCGTTGCAGCAGATCCGGGGGGAACAAAAGTCTCTGGAGGGCGTCGAGATTGTGTCATGATTCTGGATACTACGTCAACTAAAAGTAGAAGCAAGGGTATCCGCCGGCTTGGGTGCTTCGGCATGATTGTTAAGAAAGAGTAGAGGCATCTACTTCTACGGACCAGGCTATCTGTCTCCTACATCTTGGTTTGGATAGGGACGGCCACGCAATGGTTGGCTTTATAGGTGGTATAACGTTTCGGTATGTTGCGACGATGCAAAGTTCAGGCCTCCTGTCGTTTGCAGCTGTGTCAATGAGAGGCCGGATCGTATGTAGAGGTTTAACATTCCCTGTCGGGCTGGCAGTCAAAAGAGTCAGATCGCAGCTGCGTCGGAGAGTGTTCTGATAAAACACGGGTCGGTCCGGTCAGATAGATAGAGGCTGGTAGTGTTGTCGTCTGAATGGTTTGAGAGCCTACTGTAGGTATCTGCCCGTTCCCGCTTTGCTCCGGAGCCTGCAAAGGACTACACACTAATACATCTGAACTCATTTCGTCTCCTCGGGTCTCTTCGAGCGTGATTAATAAATTAGACGAGGTCTTCACGGAGAGTTCTTTCCCAGTGGCGGGAAGATCCACGCGTGTGAGAGGAAAACCCGAGCCTTTGGTGGATGCTATCTTTATATTAGACTCATTTGTATTCTCTTTATGTCTCGTAGCAATTGTTGGATACCAACAAATAGACTATCGCGTTTCTAAATAAATACGAGCACTGTGTGGCGATGGGGAATAAGGGAGGCTTGACACCCGTCGGGTTAAGGAGGACTTATTCAAGTGGGTGGTCGTTTTCTGTTCCAGACGTTGAGTTTAGCCCTTCGCCTACTGCTCTTCTGAACTGCATGCCGGTGATCATCAAGCTACATATGTCAGCAGTTGATCCAGCTCATGAAGTGATGGCAGGGAAATCGCCTCCATGACGTGAATGACCGACTCTTCTTGAGGTCTAGCAGTAGGTTGCTCCACCGCAACCTCGAGCCCCTCGCATATGTGATGGACAAGAGACCGGCAACGTTGTAGAGGGAAATTGTGTGTATAGAGTCTCTTTATTTCTTCAGCTTGTCCTCGTAACTTGAGATGGTGTTCTGGCATCCATCCAGTTGCGCAGAAATTGGGCCAGGTCTTCCAGTAGGCGACATGATAGCAAAGAAGAGAGGATAAAATTGGTAGAGTCTGCTCATTCACTATGTTAACTGCTGCTATGCTCTAATGGTAGTACATAGCCGCCGTCTCGTAGGTCATATTGTCCAAAGGAACCACCAGAGGTTGGTAGCCAATAGGAGTTCCCACCTCTCTTGCATCTAGGCAACGTGTGTTCGCGAATAAGAGAGCTTCAATACACCACCTGCAGTGCTTTAGATCATCCCTTTTGGATCCGAGAGTGCACCTTTGAGATATTTTTGTGGGGGTCAACCAATTAAGTACTTAGTATCAAAGATACATTATACTAGGTTGAGATTATACCTAGATATAGGTACTAACATTGAGATATGTTGAGGAGGAACAAAGTGAATAGATAATACGGCATAGAATATGTAGACTCTATTTTCCCAAGCTCATGTCAGCGGGCTCTTGCACACGGCCTTGCATGTGACGTGGCATATCCCCTGCTAGTTCTCAAATAGTGTCTGCGGCAGAAATGACAGGTTCGTTATCACCTTCAGGTAAGGCTCACGATAGGCTTCAGCTCTCAGCTGGATCAAGCCAAACAAGACATTCAGAACACTCCAGGCCGTTCAAGAGCTGATCAAATACCTAATAGGTTACTTGTCTCAGCTCCAATTGAGAACCATTCGCTGGGCGATGCTCACCGATGCGGGGCTGGCCTCATTTGAGGTCCAAGCAAGTGATAGATGCACGGAACGGTCATATTCAGCCAGCCACATTCATACGCTTTGATACGATCGACAACAAAGTGTAGATCTTCGATTTCAAGCAGGGAAGTTGAAAGGTATAAGTAGGGAAGAAGACACGCGGTAAGACTCGCAAGTAATTAAAAACCTTGCCATTTATCTCCCTCATATTGAAAGCTGCACACGTATAATTTACCATATTGCCTAAGTCACCAGAGCTACAATGCTTCTCAAGATCCTTGTTTCTATCACAACTGCCGTTGCAGTCACAGCAACAGCTATAGGTAAGCCACTTGCACAGCCCAATCACACTCTCAACTAATGAGTGCAAGACAAACCAGTTGCCGCTGCTGGCTGTTATTGGGCAGGCACTGCTCCCTATTGTGCAGGGGAGTGCGATTCTGGCTATGAGGAGAGGGGACGCAGTCAATGTGGTGATGGCAGCTGCTGTTGGACTGGCAGTAAAGCCCTCTGCTGCGAAGAGGAGGACGCCGCCCAGAAACTGGTAAAGGAGCAGGAAAAGATTGGCGTTACTGGTTGTCGGTGGGAGGGCACTGCTCCTTACTGCGCAGGCGAGTGTGAATCTGGGTGGTCTGAGAGGGGACGTAGTCAATGTGGCGATGGCAGCTGTTGTTGGACTGGCAGCAAGGCTCTCTGCTGCGAAGACGAGGATGACTACCTGGACCTCTAGATTATGTAGCTACTATCAGGGAGAAAATTGAATGACAGAGCTGGTTAGTATAGCGATCTTCGAAGAAGACGTTGAGCTGCCTTGCTATCTTATAATAAGTGCAATAGCCTTGGTAAGGTAGTGAATTAATTGTATATGAAGGGACCGGCTGGTGAACTTCTGGTCCGTGACTGAAACTCCTCGTATAATCCTAATTGTTGTATGAGAATTCGAAGATGACGGCGGAGTGACCGAGTGGTTAAGGTGAAGCACTCGAATTGACGATATGCTTTGGTTTCGGCCGCGCAGGTTCGAATCCTGTCTCCGTCGCATGTATTTTTTGTATTTTTCTCTTTGTGTTCTAAATGAATGAAGACGCTAGACTCCTCTTTGTCGTACTTAATTGGGGAAGATCGCCGAATGAGATTAGCAAGTTCAGTCCTGACCGTGGCATTTGACAGACATTGCTACTTTTGCACCACTCTCCCAAACAGTTCATTGCATTTTTACTCCTCCAGAGCCAATGGCCTTTTCATTACCTACGCTTCTGGCATATCACGCTTGAGATTTTGTATGCAGATACGTACATATTGTTACACCAGAATTAAGGTTGTGGGGTTCGCCTGTTCCCGTCCCGCCATAACGTCAATGCTCGTTTTCGATGATGAACTCAATGAAGCCGTGTTTAAATGTATTCAAGTACATCAAGACCTATTATCATCTGCAAGTAATTGGCAATAATTGGTATGATTTCTTATAATGCAATGATGATCCCATCGTAGGATTAATACCACCAGATTTAAACTCCTGCTGAAAAAAGAAAGGGGGAAAAAACCCAGACGCATCCAGACTCTCAAGTAAATGCGATAAGGTCATCGCCAATAAAGTGAGAACCTTCTTCCACATTTGCCCTGTCCTTTTTATTTATAGGACCTCTGGAAGTCGTATCTTTACCAAGCTTCCCACCAATATTCGCTTGGCTCTCTTCCAGGCTCTGAGCGTAGATGTTAGCATGAGTACACTGCACCCCAGACGAGAGACTAACCCTGAGATGGAACATCTCATCAGCTGCCCACTTTTGAAGACGTGGGAGGGTCATTGGGTCTGATGGGCCCCCGAGACGGGCTCTCACCAGAAAGTGCTGGAACTGGCGTGCCTCGCACCATTTCTCAAAGTCATCGCGTTTAGCTGCCGCGATGGCGATGAGGGCCTCTTCGGTAATGACCTTGCCGTTGGCAAGGTACTTCATGTCTTGCTTTGACAAAGACATGGCTGTTTGCTTGTAGAGATGATTTCTCGGACTGGTAGTGGTAGGTGATGAAGGTGGGATGGTTGTATATAAAAAGAATAAGCCCAGGAAGTTGGATTTGGAGAATGATAAGGACGAGGGGGGGAATATGGTAGAGAATGAGAGATGGGAGGTTTATATAGGTAGAATAAAAGCACAAAGCAGAAAAAGGCATACATCATAGACACTGCAATGGGATGACTCAGAATGTAAAGTGTAACGCGTTTGCCCAATAGAAGGGTGCTAAAATAACATCAAGAAGTTAAAAGTGAGAATTTGAACGACTAATCTGAGAGATGTAACAGAAAGTTGAGAAATTTGAGACTCTATCTGCGCGTTCAGAAATTACTTGTCAACTGGCACGAATGGGTCACCAGTGGCAAGCAATAAACCCTGGCAAAGGAAACCTTATAGACCTCACCTATCTTAAACTTCTTAAGTCTGGCATCTGATAAGTGGAAATGGCAGAGAATACTTCTGATAGGAATCTGAGAGTTCATTATCAGTTTAGTGACCCAGTACTTGATCCCGTACGATACCGTTGACAAAAGAATTTGTTGGCGCCGTGAACCGATGCTGTCAATGGCTACTCCTGATTCTAGCATTTAAGGGGGGCTAGACTGGGCAGTCATCCTTCGACAGAGCTGTCAATCAGAACTTTAATATTCACATACCAGAAACTGCGGTGCCTATTGTACATGGAATTTTAAAGGAGCTCTGTCCACGATTCTAAGAAAATAAACTATGCAAGTTTGCGAATCTAACAGCCAAATTATGAGTGGGAATGACTTGACCATCGCTGAGAAGACCTCCGAAACCCTCTCGCATATGTCTGCCTCTCAAAACACACTCGATAGGAACCTTCTGGGACTTGACTTTATGGATAAAAAGTAAGTTTGGTAAATTCTCTCTCGAGATGCGAGTTATTTGTGCATGCTTGTACGCATGGAAAAAAGTCGTCAACCTCGCAACATAAAGCTGATTGCGATTGCTCACAAAACTGAAAGTTACCGCTGGACATCCTTCCTAAATAGCATACTCCTGCATCAATACGGAAGATTGAAACAATCTGATGGAAAGCGGAGGGAGAAAAGGCTTCCCGATACAGTTCAATGTATCTTGCCCAGGCACATAAAATATAACAAGTATGTGAAACCTTAGAGAAAGTATGCGAGTATATAATATTTAATAAATACGTCTAGCACTCCCTTCGTTTCTTATTTTATATTTCATTTCTAATCTATTATTTCTATAGCACGAGTTACATCCTTCTAGATCGAGACCTCGCATTAAACAACACTAGCAGACCTGGACAATATGGTAAGAATCCCCCAAGCTCGTTCGACACCTAAACCTAATCTCTACTTGAAGAGTGTCATCATGAGAGACGCGCCTATAGATTTCTTCAGTGAGAGCGAACTACGCTGCTTTGCCGACCTCAGCCCAACCGAGCCTTGCCTCGACAGGCTCGATAGGCTGAACTTCGAACAGTTCAGCTACTAGTTGCATTACGACCTGTCGTTTCACAAGTTCATGTGCTTTTTCATAAGGTTCCAAATTGGTACTCCAGAAATGGTCGCGTATTGGCTCATGAAGATGTGGTCTATAGACGCGCGTGAGGGGATCTATGGTGTAAGTTTATTTATGGCGCTGTTGAGGGAGGAAACGAGAATGCTAATTAATGTGAAATAGCCACCAAATTGAGGTATAAATACCTACCTTCCTGAGAATATCCGAGTGGTTGGAGTACACTTCTTTAAAAAAGAAAGCGGGTTCAAAGACTCCATGTTGGGCCATTTTGACAAGGACAGCTCCCTCCAACAACATTAATACATAGAACAACACCCCAGAGCCCTGTCAGCTGGGCTGAACACACAGAATACTTTCTAGATTATACCAAACCCCGACTCTCGCCATAGTATCACTTGACATCACCAGAGTCAACGTCAAACATGTGTCTTTATCCAAGTAATTCCTGCTTCAAGCAAGGAACTCTAAATTATGTAGAGATAACTATGTACATGTAGTAATGAAGAATAAAGCACCAGATCCTATCTAATTACATCCCTTAAACGCACTGGAAGTAGTACTCGTTGTGCTCAACGCACTTGTAGGGCTTCTCGCACTCGGTAGGTCCCTTGTAGTTCTTACCACCACACTGGTAGTAGTGCTTGACAACACCGCCAGAGCCAGTTCCAACGGGATAAGCGGGGGCGGTGCCTGTGGGAGCGGGAACCTGAGGGGCAGTTGTCTCGGTGTTCCACTTGTAGGTGTAGGCTGAGCTGCTGCGGATGACGGGGACGCGAGTGGTGGGCTCGACGGCAGCGGCGGTGGGCTCGAACTCGCCGTCGTCCTCATCACAGTCGCCGGAGGGAACGGGGGCTTGAGTAGGAATGGGAGCCTCGGTCTCGGCGCAGTCATCATCGGAGTCATCGTCAACGGGAGCCTTGGTAGGGTAGACCTGGGTTCCGTTGGTGGGGATAGCATAGGTAGGGAAAGGGGCCTCAGTTTCGGCACAGTCGTCATCATTATCATCAGTCTCAGTAGCAAGAGCAGTGCGGGTCTGCTCGGTCTGAGGGGCGGTTGTGTTCATGTAGTTCGTGGTGCCAGGGACAGTGTAGACGGGCTTGGTCTTGGTCTCGAGGGTGGTAGCAGGAGCGGTAGTCTCAACGGGGGCAACGGAGCTGGTGGCAGGGGCTTCAGTGGCAGCGGCAGCGAGAAGGCTGGAGACACTAGTCCAGGCAGGCTTCTTCTCGTAGTCGTCAGTGTAGAGGAGAGCCTCGCCGTTACCCTCGAAGACACCAGGGATCCAGCTGTACTTGTCGGTGATACCCCACACGGTGACACCGACACAGCCCTTGGTGTCAAGACAGGCACCGACAACATCGGCGTACTCGTCACCCTGGGTCTTCAGCTCAGCAGCAGAGGCGGGAACGGACTCGTGGCGGATATCGAGCTCGGTGATGGCGACCTCGACATTGAGGTCGGTGAAGCGCTTGAAAGTGGCAGCGAGCTCAGAGCGAGAGGGAGTCTCGCCGACGATCAGATGGCCCTGGAAACCAACACCGTCGATAGGGGCGCCCTCCTTCTGGAGAAGCTTGACAAGCTCGACAGCCTTGTCGGTCTTGGCACCGTTCTGCTCAAGGTTGTAGTCGTTGTAGTACCTAAATGGTCAGGTAAGTACTTCGTCAGCGTGATTGAAGAACTTACAGCTTGGCAGCGGGATCAGCCTTGCGAGCAGCCTTGAAGGAGATTCCAAGGAAGTCTGTTCCCAGAGTGCGGGAGAAGACACTGTCTCGCCACTCAGCGTTGTCGTCGATGGCCTCGTTGACCACATCCCAGGCGTAGCAGTCACCCTTGTAGTGCTCAACAACGTTGGCGATGTGAGCCTCAATGACCTCAGTAAGCTCCTCGGCAGAAAAAGCACCAGAAGAAACTGTATCCATTAGCACAGCGCCCCAGTCCAAACATGTAGTATAACTCACCCCAGGTAGGAAGCTGGCTGTGCCAAGTCAAAGCATGGCACCTCAAGATCTGGCCATTCTTCTTGGCGAGGTCCGGAACAACATCAGCGGTCGTATAAACAAAATCGCCCTGCTTGGGCTCAACAGTCTCCCACTTCTGCCCGTTCTCAGGAACGAGCTGTCCAAACTCCTCAACGTCATCGGCTAGCTTGCTGTAGGGCGCATCGCTGAGATATCCGTTATCGACAGCTGAGCCGAAGTACTTGAGTCCAGCGGCCTGCGCCAGGCTGTGAAGCTGGGCCGAGACGGGGCTCGAGGCCAAAAGTCCAAGGAGTGTAGTCTTGTGCATTTTTGTGGGAAAAAAGAGTGTGTAGTAGATTTAAAAAGGCAAACAAATGAGTGTATTTTGCTTTTTCCAGCTACTGAAAGAAGGAATAGAAGAAGGAAGGAATGTTAATAAACGACTCGCGTTTGTTAATAAAGAAGAAGCGAGTATAGATGCGGGACCCGAGATGATGATATATATCCATTCGTTAGGTTAGCCATACCTCCAGCTTAGCCGCTGCAGCATCATTAAAGCCCATGTAGATCGTCCCATCTTTACACGAAAGCCTTGCGTCCTTTAACCTTACGGTAAAATATCTTCCGTCAGTCATTTGTGGTCTATGTCCCCTGGCATGTCCCGCTTCGTCTCAGGTCTGTGACAGGGATGCATATTTTGTCGGGCCAGGGACCGAAACTGGCAATGGAGATAGCGTATCGCGACCAAGAGATCGACCCAGGTTGTGCTGATTACCCGGGTAAATTGGCATTGGATGCTCGGCAATGTCAAAAGTGTTGGTTCCTTGCATATTGCCCTGTTGTTGACCAATTACCCATGGAGTGATCCAGGAACAGATTGTTAGTTCAGGAACAGGGCGGATAAATCTGAGCATGGCGGTTAAATATGTAGAAGATCCAATCGTTTGGGTGCCCAATCTTATCTGCATTGCATTCTAGCGTCTTCTTGGTCTTCTTGATAGATAGATAAACTGTGATATGAGTGATCAGAACAAGCAAAAGGCTCAACTTCTTGTGTTGAGCCATCATCTGCCGACAAGATAAGATGATCCACCCCCTTTCATGTTTCAGATACCCGGCGCTAGAAACCGTTGGTAGTAGCTTATTTTTCGTCTCATCTCAACGTGATGATGGGGTTATCGGTGGGGTCTTCAGTGGCATGTCTATGATTTTCGCTTAACTAACGTCCTTGGCTAGTTATCACAGCACGGCTGGGGGAGCAAATCTGACAAGTATCATATCATCAACTCCGGCTAAATCTCTCAGAGCTCATCAGTCTACACGATCAAGTCTTGTATGGTACCCAATTCGCACAAGTGGCTTCGTCGAGTGGGCATTTAAAAGTTAAAACTACTAGTCTGCCCTGCCAAGAGCCGTGGTAATGTCTCTAATCTCAAGTTCTTCCAGAGTTTTGTTCCACAACGTCTCCAATGCTCCCTAATCTTCTGTCCTGACTCGGTGTAAATAAGCACAGCATACCTGGTCTTGTTAGCAATCTTATAGTCAGCATCGTCCAGCTCGACCCTTGGCTCTCCTTTCCAAGGACCAGTGCACGATGGAGAAACTGACTCTCTCTATCCACAATATCACTTACTAGCAAGATACCAGAAGTGTCCAAATCATTGTTAATAGGCGTTCCGGTTCTCGTATGAGGCTCGTTCGACTCACAACACGGCGGGTAATGTTGACACTGTTATCGTGCACGCTGACAAGCTCTGAGAGCTTTGAAAGGAACACCATTAAGAAGAGCTTAATTGTCAAGCATGGATCTTCTCCATAGGGTCTTTTTGGCATTCCGGCAGATCCTATTAGCATCAGCGCACTGACTATCTGCTCGACACTACCTTGCTTCCAATGTAGTTTTATTCCAAGCTTATGGGAGCTCACGGCAAACTCGGGGCCATTTTGCTGAGACCGAGCCATTACAACAAGCGTAACGCAGCTCAACGCCACCAAAGTAAACCAAAAAGATGTACTGAATTATTTCATAGATTAAAAATAAATAGTGTTCTGAAGCATGTTATTGAATTCTACCGTCGTGTATGAAGAATAGTTGGCGAATCATTGCGGTTGCCTTCACCTACCCTATTGGCCAGCCTCGGTTTAGTAAGCCATCCTTAACCATCCCCACGTGAGATTCGCCGCTTTCATAATGTCTTTGATTCCGTCAGCATCATCGCTCGAAAAGATGTACCGCCTCGCATTTCCCTTCAGTTCATAATTCCATTGCTATCAGTGGAACCTCCAAAAATGGTGTCAAAGACCGCCTTGCTGGCATCCAAAGCTGCCTCTACTCCACCATCACCTCAGAACAAGCTGAGCCTCTCCGTTCATCATGGAGAGGCGGAATGGATAGCTGTTTATCCCATTATTGAGAAATTGTACATGAAAGATCGGAGAAAACTTCGACATATCATGCAGATCCTGGAGGAGAAGCATAATTTCAAGGCATCGTGAGGTCACCCGCCTAACTGATATTGTCACAAGCTCATATGGGAACTAGAGTTCAGATGTATAAGAGGCGCTTCACAAAATGGGGTTTTTATAAATCAAAACCGAGGAATGCGAAGACTACCTGCAAGAAAAAAACACAAACTCCAAAAAACACACCAGAGAATCAAAACCGGCCAAATGCTACGCTGTGTCATGACCAGCCGCTTGTTCTCTCTCCGAGCCCGGATCCTCTGGAGACAAGCAGTCTTGAGTTTCTTACAAGCATACATGACTGGGGCATTTCCTTCTTCGAGTCACTCCGTGCTGAGGGTTTACGCCTACAAGATGCCCATCCGTCACAACGAGCTGCTAAAATCAACCGTTATGACCCAGAAGGATTAAGTTTCTCCTTCCGGACCATCGTCGAGCTCATCCAACGTGGCCAAGGCATTCTAGCAGGCCGCTTAACCCGAAAAGCCTTCCTAGACATCGAAGACATGCTATACGTTGAGGCGCCTTTGTTCATCTGGAATGTCTTGGAAATCATGTATCACATGGTCCGTCTCGGTCAGACACAGCTTCTTGGCATGCTTCTCGCGCAGCTGGTTGAGCTTGCGAGTAATATCCATGAGATGAAACATCCCGTCATCAAGATGCTGAAAAGCTTGCAAAGAGCGGTGTATCTTTGGGAGAAACACGCTACGCTTGAGAAAATACAGCTTCTCGAGCAGGCTTGGAGTTTGAATGCAGCTGTCATTTGCAGGAACTACGACTCACGACTACTAGTCATGTATTATCGCCTAGTCTGGGAATCTTCTTGTATCAAGCTTGGTGAGGATCAACTGGACGGTCTCGATAAGTGGTTTTCAGCCGTGAAGAGTAAGATCCCGCATGAGGACTCGTATTTTCAACAGGCCATTTTATACACCCACCCTACGACGACGGAGGAAACAGCTCCACCGAAAGACTACGATGTTACAAAAGTGCTGTGTATCTCAGCAATACAGCATCGCTGCACAATGAAGTTCGGAGGGTCAAACATGGCAAGTCTTGCGCGCTTGGGCTTGTTGAAGAGTCGTGTTCTTGACGAGATTGACGAACAGCCAAGCGATGAGATACCACAGTCCCACACGCGCTTCCAAGCAAGGGTTATGGCTTATTTGATGAAGGTCCTGATGGATGTTGACAAGGAACTCGGGCTGGATGTTGATGTGGCGGACAGAATGAGGAACAAGATCTCTTTGCGAGAGTTTGGCTACTCGAGTACCTCACCCCAGGTTATACATGATATGTGGCAGCTGGAGGTCTTTCTACAAAAAGAGGGACATGTGGCTGAGGCGGCAAAAATAAGGAGGGAGACGTATAAGAGGCTTGAGGAGTATGTAGACCAGGTCCCTGTAGACGAGGTCTGACAAGCGCAGGATTGACAGGCACAGAAGCAATGCAATAGATAAATGCGATGAGATGGTGAGGTGATTTACCCAAACGCCACGAGTCTATGCTCTATAAAATGCTTCCCTATGCAACGCAACATCAACACGCCTTACAAGTACAGTCACCTCATGAATCACGGCCCAGTCGCTCCTCATCATCTTGAGTTAGTTCATATGCCGGTCGGAAACCCTCTCCATTCTGACCCTGCTTCTTCAGATGGGGGTTCGGATGTGTGTCCTTTATACCGCCTAGACTCGTGTAGCCTTGGTCGTATAGGGGACAGTACTCAATGCCGAGGTGTCGGATAAACTATTCATGTTAGTTCGTTCGGCGCATGGTTGTGGTGGGACTTACAGCCCAGATTTGAACTGTTGGAAGTATAGTTAGCAGTTGTTCGTTGCACGCCTGAAAAAACAGAGCCTAAGGGCTGGGGAGGAGGTCGTACCATAATGCCAGTCGATAACAGGATGTATTCTCATAAACGACGGCCAGCCAGCGTCTGTCGGATCAAAGAACGTCAAGTTCTCGCCATGAGGGTCTGTTCTTCTCGTTCCCACAAACACAGCCTTGATACTCGGTCGCTCCTCAAGGTATATCTCCAGCCCCTTCTTCATCGGTAATACATAGCGCGCAACTTCGAGGCCGTATTCTTCGCTGGTTGTCTCGACGAACGTGTCAACTTCGGGAAAGGGATGCGCCGCGACGACGTATACGCATTGGAGCTTCTCGGGGGGTGCAAGTTCGGAAGTGCCGTTGGTCGTTTCGGATGTGGAATAGTAGTGTCGGCCCATGCGAGCGAGGAGGAGGATTAACAGGACGAGGCCTAGAAAGATGAGCACATGTCGCCGATAGCTTCAAGGCTTTTGAAAGGTCTTCAATATAGTCCAAGGCCCTCATCATGCGACTTACAGTCCTTTCCGCCATTATATGATAACGATATTTGTTCCGGTCTGCTTCCGTCAGCCCTTATCCGACCTCCCCTTGGACTGAAACGCACCGATATTTCTCCAACGCTTCATCCACGACCTTTATTGACTTGCGAACCTGATATTGTACATCGCGTAGTGTCTGTGTATCAGCCTCCTCGGCAATGAACGCTTCGACCTTTTGCTGCAGCTCGAGACACTTGTCGCGCAAGGAGCGGGGTGGCGGGGTCGCTATCATGATGGCTCTCGATGCCTCGGATGTAAAGGAACTGGCGTTTCGGGTATTGTCTATGCAGTTTTCAAAATCGACGATCTAGTTTAGACAGAGAATAATAGAGAGGAACTATTTTGAAGGAATTGTATGTGTTGCGACGAAGCAAAAGTTATCGGCTCCGGTTTCGCCGTATAGATTACAGGGCATTAGCGATGGAGGGGAGGTACATAAAGAGGTCCTGGGGACTGGAGCAGCTTGCGATCACGTGCATCACCGTTCTGCGGTTGGGTTGCCGCATCACGTGCATCCATCACTTACAAGAGTGCTATGTTCATGAACAGATTTAGGCCCTGATCGGCAAGCCCGGATTTATATGTCAGGCTATACAGTCAGTATATTCGTATATGTAGGTTAAAGGGGTTATACCTAAAGGGGGCTATTCTATATATATAGGGGGCTCTTACTGCCTTTAGGGATAACTTTAATAGCAATTTTAGCCTCTCTGATTAATATAATTATAGCCAGTAGGGCTAAGTTAACTAACCCTTAAATTAATAATAATTCCCCTACTAAAAGTTAACTTCTAATAGTATAGTTAAATAAAATATTATATCTTTAAAGTCTAATGCCTTTACTAAGCTAGTTAAGACTAGTATAACTATTACTATAGCCTAATGCCTTATTATAGCCTCTTTCTTTATTATAGCTTCTTTCCTTATAGTTAATAAGTAACTATTAGAGCCCTAAATAATACTTCTTCTTTATAGACCTTCTCTTTAAGGCCAGATAAGATTAAAGGTTAAATTTAAAGAAAAAGGCTATATTAAAATTAGTATTTAAATTATTTATTATTTCCTTTAAGAAAGAGTTCTTAGCAATAAGATAGAACCTTTGCTAGATTAAATTGCAATATATAGCAGTAAGGGATAAATACTATATCTATTAGGATATAATTAATATAATAAGAAGTATAGAGAATGCAGAGGAGGGAAAGGTAACTATTAGTTAGTAATAAGCAGCAGACCTTAAGTAGCTTTATCCCTATATAGTAATAAAAGTAATAAAAAATAGTCTTAATATTAATAAATATATAATAATTAATATATAATATAAGATTTTCTCTAATAACTAACTAGTAAGGAGGTTTATTATAAAAGCTACTAATAATAAAGCCTTTGCCTATTATAATAAAATACTGCTGCTAGCAGTAAAGAGGGTAGCCTCTCTTAGTAATATAGAATAAAAGGAGGTTTAAAATTACTACCTAGCTAAGATAAATAGTAAACTAGGTAATAATAAGCTCCCTAAAGAAGATCTAGAGGTTAAGATACCTATATAAGTAAGTTAGTAAGTAGCTAATAATATAATTAATAACCTACTTTCTCTTTCTTTATTAGGGCTATTATAGACTCTTATAATAAATAGAAGAAAAAGGATTACTATAATATTAATACTATTTAATAAGGTAATTCCTTTCCCTTAAAGGAAAAAGATAAAGATAATAAGAGGAAGTAATAATAATCTTAATAATCTTAAGGAGCTATTTATAAAGAGTTAGTTATTTACTTATAATTATATAATATCCTTATAGCTAGTTAAGGCAGAAGATTTATAAGATATAATTAGGGACTATACTTAGCTCTTTATAGAAAACTAGGGTATTAATTTTATAATAAAGGTAATAAAATAGCTGCAGTTAGATATAAATAATATATTAATTTGGAATTCTTTTAATTAGAAGGAGATAAAGGAAGCTCTTACTAACTTATTAATATAAAATATATAGTATTAAAGATTAAAGAAGTATGCCTTTTATAATATTATAGAGGTCTAAAAAGTTAAAGTTTTTATAATATTATAAGGCTTTAGAGATATTCTTTTTAACTATAACTATTAGCTAAGGCTATAAGGTAATTTTTTAATCTAAAAAGGGTT
This sequence comes from Fusarium miscanthi, assembly GCA_014898875.1. Lineage (NCBI taxonomy): Eukaryota > Fungi > Ascomycota > Sordariomycetes > Hypocreales > Nectriaceae > Fusarium > Fusarium miscanthi. The sequence continues at coordinate 190,559 of JAAVUA010000162.1, forward strand.
TAGATAATATATAAATAATATTTCTACTAGCTTTAATTA